>CAUYON010105633.1:0-75699 GCA_963573935.1 Arctocebus calabarensis
GGCGCCTGTAGTCCCAGCTACTCGGGAGGCTGAGGCAAGAGAATCGCTTAAGCCCAAGAGCTGGAGGTTGCTGTGAGCAGTGTGACGCCACGGCACTCTACCCAGGGCAATAAAATGAGACTCTGTCTCTACAAAAAAAAAAAACCCAGACTACTTTGATGCCACACTGTGAATCTAGGATTTATCTAGCTCAGTGTGTCTCAAACTTTGGACAGAGCATCAGAATCTCATGGAGGGCTGGTTAAAATCCAAATTGCCGAATCCCTTCTCCTTGTTCACTGGCTGGCAGAGCAACAAGAAGAGGTTGGGACACTTGCATTTCAAACCAGGTCCCCAGGAGTACTGATGCTACTGTCTGCGGACCACACTTGGCCTTATACTGGTCTAGACCAAAAAGAAGAGAAAATTCTTGTAGGAGGCGAGATAGTGGCAGAGTGAGCCAAGTCCCAAAAGCAGGGGTGGGCATGGGGCGTCCAGTGATAGCAGGGCTACCAGGGTAGGGGTAAGCTGGGGCAGTGGGAAAGATGGAACAGGCTGTGGAGGGTGGCAGGGCCTGGCCATCTCCATCCTCCCCATCCCAGTCTCTGTCACTCAAACCTTGCCCCATCCAAGGAGGCAGTATCCAGCAGCATCCATCCGCCTCCCCTCACAGAGGCCTGGAGAGGGTTTTGTAGCCTAGATAATTTCTCCAGCACCGCTGATCCCTTCTGCCAAGTGTGATAAACCCTATTTCATAAAGAAGACATGAATGGCTGTAATCAGATACAATGTTTGCTACACTGAACAAAATGAGCAAAAGAAAAAAAAATGCAGCCAGTCTATAATTATGGGTGTAATATTTCAGTCCATTAGCAAAAAATATCTCAGAAACCTGCTGCCCCGCCTTCTCAGCTAAAAAATCGGATGCTAAGCTGGTGAAGGCAAACACAGAGCAGAGCACTGAAGCAAAGGCCTAATTAATTGCTTATACAAATTCTTTTTCTTCCTTTTCTGCTGGCATTGGGGTCTGACAATTTGAGTCCTTTGCTGCACCAGATGAAGAGTGGCAGTTACACTCTACCCCCACCACCAGTAGCACTGCCCCAGGGGCTTCTCTGGGCCCGTTCCTCAGCTCTGCCCAGCCCAGGCTAGTACTAGTTAGTACTAGTCAAGGGCCTGCTGCTTCCTAAACACTTGATGCAATTAGTATCTCTGGACAATTCATTGCTGTCTTTTGTCTCTTGCTGTGTGCCAGCCACAGTGATAAAACCTTTCAAATGTAACTGCATTTTCCCCTGAGCACAAAATTTTATAGTGTGATGGATGTTGTTGACACCCTTCAGGTCTCTTCTTACTTCTTTTGTTGTTTATTTTTGAGCCCTAGCACCTGTAACTGTCTTTGGGGGACTATCCATGAGTTAGTTACTGGAGTCACTTTGCCTGGGTGCAGAGGACCCCTGTGACCTGGGAATCTGTGCCCCAGAGAGACTCATGGACCAGCGAGCAGCAGGGGGAGGTGAGAGAGCCAGTGCCACCCACTGTGTCTTGGCTCAGCAGAACATATGCTGTGAGTTCATCCTTTGTGGGACTTTGCCTGAGGTCCCTCCTTGCCTAGCTTCCTCCCTGTCCCTGCCCTGCTCTGGTCTTCCTGGGGAATTCTATGTTCACAGATCATCAGCACATAAATCTTCCTCCTCTTAGAGGCTGCTTCTGGGGTGCCTGGCGCCAGACAGAGGCTTCATTACCTTCATTTTTAGCAGAGAGGAGATGAAGTTTGGAGGAGAGAGTAACTCACTCGGGGGACTCAGATAAGAAATGGGGCCTGGGGTTAGACCCCACATCATCAGATCCCAGGGTCTCTTCTATTAATCCCTATGATGAGACATGTTTCATTAGCACCATCAGCAAGATAGTCCTGGCCTACTCTTTTCTCAGATTTTGCAGTTCTCTGCCTCCCAGAGGTTGTATCCAGCCCTCAAACACTTTACCTGCACAGAGTCACTGCCCTCTAAGAGATCTGTCTGGGGAAGAGGGGATGGGAGGAAGGCACATATTCCTGGGCGTCAGGAAGCCAGATTCTGCAGGGAATGTGACAGACGTCTGTCACATTTACAGCAGTGCAGGTAAAGTGTTTGAGGGCTGGATACAACCTCTGGGAGGCCCTATTTCTTATCTGACTCCCCTGAGTGAGTTACTCTCTCCTCTAAACTTCATCTCCTCTCTGCTAAAAATGAAGGTAATGAAGCCTCTGTCTGGGGCCAGGCACCCCAGAAGCAGCCTCCAAGTGAGGAGGCAGAGTAGGTGGGCCTGTTTCACACAGCCTGGCCCAGCTTTGGACAGATTGGGGTTGAGATGTCTAAGGGGCTTTGTAACAGGGTTCAAAAGACAATTGGCTCCAAAGCCCCCAGAGAGACCAGGGCTAGGAACAGAGATGTAGGGCTCACCAAACCAGGAATGGCCAATGACTTTGGGAATAGGTGAGAAGGCCCAGGGAGGCTGATCCTCCTACTGCCCCATATTTCCCTCCAGAGCTCACTGGACCTCAGAAAAGAGGGTCAAGCCTGAGGCTATTTGTCTGTTCAACTGCTGTGTGACAGCCTTCCCTTCTAGAGGGTTCTTTCACTGGAAGGAAGGGAGACTGTCCTTCTCATCATGACTGTTCACCAGAGGAAGAAGGGAATGAGCATGCATTTGGTGATAGAAGCTTGGGAGTTGAGCCTCCATCCACCACTGCTTTTGGAAATGATTGTAATTATTAATTTACTATGTGTTCATTCTAAAAATATAAATGACCCAGAACAAATACAAAATAAATATGATAGACCCTACCCCTCACCCTGCCAGAGCTAGTCCCTAGTGACAATTATTATTGTTCTTATTGTTGGTATTATTCTTTCCATATTTTGTCTCTCTTTCTAATAGACACAAACACATACACACTATACATATTGTTCAGCAATTGACTGTTTTTGTTTGTAAATCTATACTAGACATATTTCTACATTCTATCAAAATGTATACAGAACTACTTCCATTTTTCTTTCTCATTTTTTTATCATAGGAATTATAAATTTTATTATAGAAAATGTGGAAATTCATAAAAATATAAAAAAGACCAAAATCTGCCAGTACCCTAAAATTTCATTATCCCATGATGATGAGCACTCAGAAAAACAAAATATATAATTTACTTTTAATGGGCCATCATAGGAGAAAAAGAAACTAAAGTTTAGAGATAATGTATTAGGGAACTTCAAGTAGATTTTTCTTCAAAATAAGAGATATTAGTCCTTATATAATTTCTCTCATTTTATTTTAACTTTAAAGAAATTGAGAGGTTGAAGTTGTGATGTTTTAACCATATTTAGGGAATTTCTAGTGTAGATATAGCTTAGTCATTACTCTAGTAAAAATCAAAAGATACAACTTTTCCTTAAATAAATAAACAGACTAATTGATCTGCATATATATTTTTTGATTAAAAATAATGTAAAAGGTAAGCCTATTGTTAGGATAATTTGTCATGAGAAATTACAGAAATATCTAATCATTTTCATAAAGAGCAAACAGCATGAGAAAATAGTTATCACCTGTTCCTAATACAAACCTAAGTAGATTATGCATAAGTTCAAAGCATTCATTATCTGCTTCTTCCCATATCACCTGGCCAATGGTAGGTTGGTTCTGTGAGTTTAGAAACCACAACTTCCTACACTTCATCAGTGGCACTGAATCATGTAACAATTTATCTCCTTTACTATCTGGACCATTACCTTCTTGTGTAGTTCCTTATTTTATTTTTATTTTTTGGTTCTTTTTATTTATTTATTTATTGTTGGGGATTCATTGAGGGTACAAGAAACCATGTTACACTGTTTGCATTTGTTAGGAAAAGACCCTCTTACAATCGTGTTTTGCCCCCAAAAGGTGTGGCACACACCAAGACCCCAAGACCTATTTAAGAGGCCTGAGGATCTATTCACAAGCAGGAAGAGCAGAATCCTTCCCGCTTGACACCAAACATAATAAAGTCAGGAATGTCAGAACTAGGGAGGAAATAATTACGTTCTTCTCTGCTGATGGTGACGATTCTGTTTCACTGAACCTTGCCCTAGACAAGATGACTTCATGGAAGAGGGTGCAGCTGGAACACTGGAAAGTTTTCTGTACTTCTTATTCTTTTATTATTTCTTTGATAATCATATATACCTATTAAAAATGTGACAGTAATGATAGATCCTCCTTCTCACTCCTCCAAAGCTGCCCAGGGAAAGAGTAAAGAACGTGTTAATGGCTTTTGTTAAAATTCAGGGAAGATCCATCGTGAAGGATTGGAATAAAGTGTTATAGCAGTTATTTGGTTACCCCCAATAATTTAATCAGAATGATTATATTTCGTAAATAATGATTTAGCCAAGTGAAATAGCAGGTTGGTTTGATTGCCAAGATATTTTGTGCAAATTACTCAAACTAGGTCAGTGCCACTGAGAAGCAGGACAGCTGTTAAGTAGGCCAGCTGGGATCAAGTTCATCAGTGTGACATTTATGCCGGGCTCTGTCCGCTGTGGAATTACAGAATTGTCAAATCTGGGCCCTGGAAAGGATCAGTCAGCAGAAACGCAGCCTCCAAACACCGGGAGTGCCTGTCTCATCTTGCCTTTTTCATAAGATGAAGGGCTACTCTGCTCAACCTGTTCAGACACGGACAGGATCATACGAAGCTCTCGCTCGTCTCTGTGATTCCATATCCAAAAGGAAGCAGTCATTCCATGGCAGACTTTATGGATAAGTCGAGTGGTTGCTTGGATTGAAATTTGGATGAAGGCAAAACAACAAGCAAACACTTTCCTTTACGCTCAGTCATAGCAGGCATGGACCAGAGGCATCTGTGACAAAGTGAAGAATATTGGTGGTCCTCGTTTAGTCAAGGATTACTATGAGTCATGCATTGACCTAAGGTTCTACCTATGGAAACTCCTCCAAGCCTCACACAGCACTTGGAGTTGGTACCCTCCCCCCCCACAGAAACGGCAACAGAGGCATGCAAGGTTACGTCATGGACCCAAGTCAGACAGCCAGGAAGATGTGGAATCTAAGCCCAGCTGCCTGTCTGCAGAGCCCACGTTTTCAACACTACACTGTGCTGCTCTTCCTCAAGACATACTTCATGGTGCTCTTGCGGATATTTATTGTATATCCTGGTTGCACTGTAGCTATCCATGAGTGTATCCATGTAGACCAGCAGTTCTCAGCCTTGGCTGCCCACTAGAATCACCTAAGAATTCTTTTAAAAATACATAACAACTGAGTAACAGCTCACTACCTCAGACTCTCTAAGGTTGACACTCCAGTGGTATGCTGGAACCAGCTCATACCAGCTTGCAAGAAAGGACCATTAAATGGTCAGAAGTTTTATGAGCCAGTTGACATCAAGTTGGTAGCTTGGACTCAGCCGTGGTAAGAGTGTTTACACCATAGGAATGGGCAAACACTACAGATCAGGGCTTTTTGTTGTTGGAGATGGAGAGCTTTTTGCCAGAATACTGCTTGGGAAAGCTCAAGCATCAGTGTTTTTAAAGCTCTCCAGGTGATTGTAGTATGCAGCCAGGGTGAAGAACCATGGATGGAAACAGGCTTCTGCCTTCATGCTAAAAGGAGACCTCTGATAAGTAAGGAAAGAGGGTCAGGTCTAAGTTATCCTCAAGGTTATGTAGCTCTTTCTTCAGTAATCTTTCAAGCACTATTTTCTCATCTTTGGGGAATATATCTTTAATTCTGGATTTCACACTTATTTATATTTTGAAGTGGGCCAAATCAAGATGAGAATCTGACCGTGTGTCTTGGCAGCAAAATCCTGTGTTAACGGTATCTCCTGTAAGGGAGAAACCCCTCAGTCATATAAACAGCAGGCATATTGAGCAACCTCATCCACATCCACCTACGGGGCCAGCCTGGCCTGCACATAATCCTCTTCCCGAGTGAGTCTCAAGCTGATCTAATGAAATTTTCTCCCCGCACCAAATCCCATTCTCATTCATTCCTTTCAGTGCATCTGCCTGCGTGGGTGTGGCGTGGGTTGAGAGGACTGCAGAACAAAGAGAAGCATCCCGATCAGACAGGGTGACATTTACCTAGCTCTGCAGTATTTTCTACCCCATTTTCCAGACTTTTCTTTGACCTCATACAGCCCAAAGATGTGCTGCTCCTCATTCAGGGTTACCAGAGTTGAGTAGTGCAGGGCATAACTGTGAGTTATACCAGAGTAGCGTTTGGGGGTGGGCTGGGAATTGCAATCATTCCCTGCAAAAATGGCTCACAGGTGGTTTTGTTTTCCTCGAAATTTAAAAACCACTTTGACCTTCCCTCTCGGATGATCTTGCCCTGTCACTTGTAGCTTACAACCTGATCACTTCAGTGCCCGTGAAGACATGGATACAGCACTGAACTAGGTTTCCCAACATCAGTTTTCCCTTGCTTTGAGACATCTTATCTAACTTACATATTTTTTAATATGCTATGAATGGAACCTTAACATCCAAGGACTAAACTTGAGTTGTTGAACTACAAAGCAAGTGAAGTGGCTGCTGTAGCATTTGTATGCTATTACTGAAAAATATCCAGTCATTTGCAATAGTGATCTAAAAATGGCTAAGGCAAAAAGAACATGTCTTTCATTTTCTTTCACCATTAAGTTGAATGAACCTCTATCTAAATGAAATTTTGGCTGCCATAAAGGGTTTTCTCCTGGAGAATTAATCTGCAATTTGGTCCGGGGCATGGTGGCTCACGCCGGTAATCCTAGCACTTTGAGAAGCCAAGGCAGGTGGATTGCTTGAGCTCGAGAAGCCAAGGCAGGTGGATTGCTTGAGCTCAGGAGTTCCATACCAGCCTGAGCAAAAGTGAGACCTCGTCTCTACTAAAAATAGAGAAACTAACTGTAGCCTTGTGGTGGGTGTTTATAGTCCCATCTACTTAAAAGGCTGAGGCAAGAGGATCCCTTGAACCCAAAAGTTAGAGGTTATGGTGAGCTATGCTGATGAAAGGGCACTCTACCCAGGGTGACAAAGTATGACTCTGTCTCAAAAAAAAAAAAATCTAGAATTTGAACCTAATGGTCAAAAGGGTCTTACAGATGAGTGTAGCTGGGAGAAGGAAGAAGAGTTAACAGGGCTAATATATTAGCACATCCTTGGTCCGTCTCTTTACTAACAGGGTCAAACTGTGTCAACCATTTGTTTGAAGAATTGAGAGTTTTACCCTCTCTCCCGTACCTTGGCCAACACTGAAGAATGATCTCTGGCCAAGATCTGTACTTGGCATCCTGCCTCTGCCTCCCAGGATGCATTTCACCAAGTGCACCCAGCACTGTGTAGTGACCCCACACGCTGGACCTCCCTGAGCACCCTCTTTATCGGCATCGCCTGCCTGACTGCTGGCACGGTTTCCTCTCCTATGTTTCTTCCTGTATTCAGTTACCAAAGGCTCTTAGTGGCTCCTTTGTGCTCCTTTAAAATCACAAAGACAAAAATCCAGTTTTGTACATCAGCAGCAACAACTTACTTTCCCTGACATGTTGAAGGGAGAAACCTTCCCAACAGAGCTGAGCCTTGCCAGGAATGTCAGGTCAGAGAAGTAGGAAAGCTTTGGAGATTCACATGTATGTAACTTAGTTCTTCACATCCTTTGTTCATGAGCAACTGCTGCTTTCATCCAAGTGGCAGAATTCATCCCCCAGGCTTCATGTAAGGGGGATTCCCACAAACACAGGCATAAATGGGGAGAGCCTTGAATCTTTCTCCTGGTTTAAAGTTGATAAGTTATCTGCCTGAATAGTTCACATTTCCAGGAAGTTGTCAAATGGGCTATAGTTTTATTTTCTCAGGTATAAGTCTTATATTCTTGCCTGTTTTCCCTAGCACTAAGAAAATAATCCCTGAAGAAATCTCTTACTATGTAAAGTAGAACAAAATGTTGGTTTAAGATGAAGGAAAAATATATTTGATATTGTATTTGAGCTATCTGTAATAATCTTATCAGAGATAATTTCATAATAAAACACTCTTTCTAAAGACCAGAAGAACTAGAATATTTAAGGAGTCCTGTGTAGGCCATCGACTGTGCACTGATAAATGTGAATAATGTCTTCAGTACAAGGTGGTTACATGAAATAGTGAAACTACAGAGAAACCCAAAAAGTTTTGCGGAGAATAAGTTCTTGCCTTAAGAGCAACTAATTAGTGTGTGTTAGTATAACACAATATACTTTAGTAATAGAAATGCTGAAAAATATGGAACATTCTATATAACACAACGGGTTATTTACTCCAAGCCTAAGATGTTCCTGAAATTTTGAAAATCCCGGGTTATTTCTGAAGTGTTCTGCTTCACCTTGGCCATGAAGAAGTGTCCCATAATCCCAATCTTTGTTCCTGTTGCATTGCTAGGTGGCGGCTACCTAATTCCAACCACTGATGACAGAGTTTGTAATGTAGAAATTTGAGGGCATCATGACACCTCCAAGTGGCAGGTGCTACACCCATGCAGAGTGGGTTACTCTTTGCCCCAAAGCCTCATTAAAGGGGTGTGAGGGCATCAAAAGCATTGTAAGCCCATGAAACCCAAAGTTTTCAACACTTAGAAATCAGGGTGACAAATTTCCTTTTATTGGCTTCTTGAACTCAGCTGCACAGAGAGTCACACAAAGTTACAAAGAAGTTACATGTGTTTCATTTGTTAACTCTTATCAGAGATAATTTAATAATAAAACACTCTTTCTAAAGACCAGAAGAACTAGAATATTTAAGGTGCCATTGACCTAAAACTTTATTTGTGTCTGTTTTTTTTCTTTAGAGGTCTCAGCTCAAACAGAAATCTGTGACATTCAGCAAGACTGGAAGCCTTCATTCCTCAGTAATGAAGAATTCACCCAGCTGATGTTGGAGGTGAAGTACACTTTCTTTTTTTTTTTTTTTTTTTTATAATTTTATTGAATCATAATTCTGTACATTGGTGCAATCATAGGGCATGATTCATATACATTCAGAAATGTTTTCATTGAACTACACTTTCAACTTGGCTTAATCAGTTGCCAATTAAAGTATAGCTACTTACTCCAGATAAGACCCTATGCCCCAAGGACACAATTGTTCTTGAGCTTGGAAAGATGGGGCTGTGCTTGCCTTTGCTTAGGTTTTGGCTACAGAGATAGGCGATGCACCCAAGAATCCCAAATTGGATGTGGCTGTGTGCTGTCACCACAATGAGGGTAGGACAGGTCCTCTTACAACTAGAGGATACCCAGTTGGGGAGCTGGGCAGGAGCAGGTTGGATGTAGCGAGAGTGAAGGGAAAGAGAGCCGGGAATTACATTAGCCTGCACTGGTGTTTGGCTAAGAGAGGCTCCTCTTTAGAATACAATGATTATTTTGTTCCCCTTAGTAAAAACACATTTTGGAAATAAAAGTCTTCTTTTTAAGTTATGCTTTTAAGCAGGGCACAGTGGCTCATGCCTGTAATCCTACCACTCTAGGAGGCTGAGGCAGGAAGATCCCTTGAGGTCAGGTGTTTGAGACCAGCCTGAGCAAGAGTGAGACCTTGTCCCTACTAAAAATAGAAAAATTGGCTTGGCACCTGTGGCTCAACGGGCTAAGGTGCCAGCCACATACATCTGTGCTGGCAGGTTCGAATCCAGCCCGGGCCCGCCAAGCAACAATGATGGCTGCAACCCAAAAATGGCCGGGTGTTGTGGCGGGCACCTGTAGTCCCAGCTACTTGGGAAGTGGAGGCAAGAGATTCGCTTAAGTCCAGGAATTGGAGGTTGCTGTGAGCAGTGATGCCACAGCACTCTATCCAGGGTGACAGCTTGAGGCTCTGTCTCAAAAAATAAATAAATAAATAAATAAATAAATAAATAAATAAAAATAAAAATAGAAAAATTAGCTGGGGATGGTGGCTGGTGCCCATAGTTCCAGCTCTTCAGGAGGCTGAGGCAGGAGGATCACTTAAACTTGAGGTTGCTGTAAGCCAGGCTGATTGCCATTGCCTTCTACCCAGGGTGACATAATGAGACTCAGTCTCAGAAAATAAATAAATGAAGTTATGCTTTTAACTGGAGCTCACATTACATCAATATGTTGTGTGGCTGTCCACCCTAACAGAAAGGCTGTCACCTTTCTCCCTGTGCATTAGGTGCCCACGTTGTCTGCAGGGCCATACGTGTGAAAACTTGGCTGGTTGAACATGTGTCCTGCCGCAACCTTGTATTCATGTATTTATCTTTGGGTGAAACTCATCAGCACAGATGAGGATAAGTCTCTACAGAAACATATGGAGCTCTGACTTCTACCCTGGGGATGAGGCTAAAGGTATATGGCTATGGCACTGAGGGCAGAGAACTGGGCCCTTGACCAAGAAGAGGAAACTGGGACAGATGAGTTCAGCAAAAGGAAATTAGACACTGGCTGTGGCCCAGAGGTTCCTGGCAGGGTTTTCAGAAAGTGGCTTCTTGGGGTAAATCTTTCTCTGTCTCATCTCATGTGCCTATATAAGAGTGATGTAAACTTCAATTTACATAGATTAACTATGCAGAAAACAGAAAGTACTGGAGTAAGAAAATGCCAGAATGAAGATGTCCAAATATTATGAAATATAAACGCATTAATGAGCATTTGCATAAGATGAAAGATACTTAAATCTACATGTGAACTATATTTAAAGAAAATACAGAACTTTCTGCAGAAGCAATGCATTTTTAAGTATGTTAAATTTAAAGCAGCTAGTGAACTATAATGTTGAATTAATGTATCATTATGCTACTTTACATAAATCAATGTATCTTTTAATTCTTATGGAAAAGTACTTAAAACACATAACCCTATAGCATCAGCCTTTTTTTAAGAGCCTGCAGCACAATGCTTTTTTCTTCCCCCAATGAGTTTCAAAGTATCAAAAGTATTGGAGGAAGTAAGGCTTTTTAAAGTTAAAAATCGGGGGTGGAGGGCTAGAAAACAGGACTAAAATTCCGGAGACTAGAATTTCTAGACAGAGAAGCTTTTAGATTTGGATGGATGGTCCTTTTGCCCTGTCCCCTGCTCCCAGTATAGACTTATTAAAGTAGATGAAAAAGAAGCTGTGTGGGGTGAATGAATTGGGTCTGAAGTCACGCCTCGCAACCCGCAGGCCCTCGAGTGAGTGGCAGCCGTGAGTAGTCAGGGAGACCCACCAACTAGTACTTTGAGTTCGTCTCTGACTGTGTCGGGCTCCTCTTCCTGTGGCTGGTCGGCTGACACACACTGGTGTGAGCAAATGGAGCTCCCCACGGTCCCCTCCCTGATGGCCTGAGCCCCAGCATGGGGGTGGGGGAGGGGCTGTCTCAGGATGACACCGTGGTTGCCCGGGTGCTGCTTCTGCAGAGCGTGGATCCTTCTCCAGCTGCACATCCCTGTCCTGTTTCCAGAGCCATTTCAGAGAACATGAGGGATCCAGGCACAATGTCTCGGTGGCCAGGAGGTTCCCTTTTTTAAACGAGGACAGAGCCCAGGGGAGACTCCATCGTGCCCCCCAGGGAACTGCTGGCACCCTCTTCTCCTGAATCCTCATCCTTCCCTCTCCTCTCAGAAAGGCCAAAACTAGACTCCAGGAGGACTCACCTGTGAAGTTCGATAAAACAAAATCCACCTGGGCTCAGGCCAGACAGTGTGGCTATAACAAAGGGACTCAAAGGAGAGAAAGCTCTTGATAACCGGGGATTAGGAAGTTTGTGGAATTTCTGAATTCTATTAGAAAATCTGCAGCAACCTTTTAGCCCAGCGGTGGTCCCGGAGAACACAGGCAGTATTCCATCAGATTCCGGGATTTGGCAGATAAAAAGAGATTTCGTTTCCCTCTGCTGTTTGGAGGTTGTAAAATTCTGGACCATTATGTCACCTTTGGAGACATCCCTGTCGAAATCACCTTCCTGTGGACAGGGGTGCATCCCTTTGCAATCACTGGTGGAATCACTCCCCAGAGCTGCTGGTGGGACTGCCGAAACCCTCGCGAGCTTCCTCAAAGCAGTGACTCACTGCAGTTCCCGTACGTTTGATGGAAATGCCAGTGAGCTGATGAAAGCTATTTTCTGTCTATAAATACTTTCAGCTTTTTAACACCCACTTGCCTTACTTTACAAATTAAAGAGGGGCATAACCGTTTGTACCACTCCTGCTTTTCCCAGCCTTCGAGGTTTGCTTTTTCCAGAAAGGTCCAACTGACGTCATTAACAGTGCCCTCATCCCTTAAAAAAAAAAAAAAAAAAAAAAAAAAATTACCTCCAGGAGGGCTGCAAAGATGATTTCAAAATGATTCAAAAACATAGTAAGATGAGAAAGATATAAAAGTTACTAGGATGGGCTTCTTGGTTCACCATAATCTATAAATCGAATCCAGAACTTCTTACCTTTGCACTAATGACATTTTGGACCTGGTAATTTCATTGTGGGGGCCGTCCTGCGTATCCTGGGGTGTTTCACAGCACCCCCGGCCTCCTCCCACGAGATGCCAGCGCCACCTACTCCAATAGTGTCAACAAAAATGTTTCCAGACACTGCCAAAATTGTCCCCAACTGAGAGCACTGATGTAATCCAGAAGGATGCGGCCTGTTTAAGAAATGTGCTTTAATAGCTTTTTCAGTCTTCAATTCTGCCATACATCAGTGTAAAATAACAAATGAGCCTGGTGCTACTCTGCCCCCCTTTGGCATGTGGTAAAGGTGCCCTGCTGTGCGTTGACACACCCTCCTAACTCGAAAAATTAATGCCCTTTTGGTGGTACAGATTCTCGGTAACACCCCGGCAGGAGCTGGTTTATTGCATACAAAATGTTTCCAGAACCTTCTAAGCACATGTTTCACTCCCTCTCCCCAAGGCAAAAAATCTCCCAGATTTGGCGAAGGTGGTATTTTAAAGATACAGTCAGCAAAATGACAGTGACAGATTTACTGTCAAAGTCCACAGAGCTCGTCACTCCCTCGGTGCCTTGTTTCCGCTGAGACTGCTTCCTTTCTGCTCTATTCCGTCTCACTGCTGCACCTCAGATGGCCAGCTGCCCGCATGCCCCGTTCCCTGCGGGATTATGTAGTCTGAATCTTAGAAATCGATTTCAGATGCATCTTAGGAAGGCTTCACAAGCATCCACACCAAAATAAATCTCAGCGAGGACTCTAAAAACAGCCAAAGTATTTGTTTCATGAGAAAACATTGCTTACCTGCAACCCATTGTATCTCAAGCACCCAGGACAGAGGGTATGTAATAGACATATGTAATATGCGTGTAATAGACACACAGTAGATACTTTCAAATGAATGACTTTTTCAGACAACATGAAATGCTTATGGATGCAGTGGAGTGACACAACCCCCCACACCCACTCAGCCCCGTAGAATAATGTGAATATTCTTTACAAACAGTTCCTTCCATCAGTGTTCCTCCCGGGGCAGTGAATGTAGGCAGAGATCTACCTTGACCGACAATCGTGCTTACTGGTTTTAATGCATCAGTTCGGCTTGCTATCTTTTGTTTAATGTTCACTCTGAACTAAAAGTGATATCAGGAGTAGGGGCAATGGGGACCATAAAATAGTACTAGCATTTTTCAGTGGTTACAATGGTCTTTTTAATTCAGTCTCATTGTACACTTATCGTTAAACTTAGGGAATTTCCGTGGCTAAGTTTTATTTTATGTTACCCATAGGTCACAGTTTTCACTGAGCGTGAGGTGCTTTTGCAAGCATTTTCCTGGGCTAGACAAATTCTCTGTAAGAAATCATCCTCTGTGGAAGGCAGAAAAGTACTGGGAGGTTATGCATGGAAATATTCTGAGGATTACAGAACAAAGCCAGTGTCATGAAATAGCATCCTTTGCTTCTGTACGGTGCTCCTCCATTAAAGCATCGCTAAGGAGCTTTCAAATGTTGCATTTTCCACAGGCATTAGATGGCTTCATTATCGCAGTGACAACAGACGGCAGCATCATCTATGTTTCTGACAGTATCACGCCTCTCCTTGGGCATTTACCGGTGAGTGTCTGCTCCGATGGCCTTGCCAGCACGTGTTCTCATCTTTTTGCTGAGAATCGTTTAGATCTGGGATCAAAGGGGTGCAGGCAGACATCGGGGGAGCCTGTACGTGGGAAGGGGATCCACAGAGAGGTCAGGACTGATGAGTTTTGCAAGACAGGATCAGGCTGAGGTCGTGGTCCCAGGGGCAGTGCAGGGCAGGTGCAGGCACGTGTCATCCTGGAATAGGTGAGGCGCTGTGAGCTCAGCAAGGCCAGGCCTGGAGTAGAGGAAACAGGTATAGGTTTTTATCCCCCATCAGAAACAGGGAGTGATAAGAGTCACAGCACAGTTAGCAGAGCTCAGAGCCTTCACAGAGGCGGGTAGATGTCCTGGGTCTACTGAGAGCTGGTCAGGGAAGGGGCTGCGCATGGCTGTGGTTGGGGACCCACTGGGAACATAGCTGAGATTGCAAGTAGGTTGTGGTAGTGATGATAAGTGGGGCTCAGATACTCTGGGAGGACATCGTTGGACTGATGTCTTGGATGGCCTTGGGGAAGGAGGCAGGTCTGTGTGGGCTGGAGGTGAGGGTCAGGGGTGTGCTATCCAGGGCTGTACAGTGCAAGCTTGGAGGTGGGATGGCTCTGGCACATTCTCAGGCCTTGACACATATCTCTCCCCACTTTCTCCTCCCTCTCCCCCTTCTTCCTTCCCTCATTCTCCCTCCTCTTCTCTGCATGAGCCTTGCTGGCTGTCTGATACCACCTGGCTCAGGATGAAGTGCCTCACTGGCCTGCAGAGGAGGTCTGTGGAGGACCCACCTCTGCAGATCCCTCATGGGCCAGCCTCGCCTTTCCTGCCATACCACTGCACTTCCTTGCAGAACGTGACCTTGAATGACGGCTGTACTGGGAGCAGCACATGTGAGGAATAGGGGCAAAGCATCCTCTCCTCCCACCTTTCAAAAAACCCAGCCAAACCTTTCCCCCACCACTCGCCACCCCTGCTCATCAGTGGGTGGGTAGCCAGTTTATGTGACAAGGAGGGTGGCAGCTTGCCCTGGGTTTAGACATGGGAAATCCTAGACCAGGGTGTTAGAGGACCATGATTCCCTCTCCTTAGCCGCACCTGCCCAGGGAGCAGCATGGCCTCCCTGCAAGGGCAGCTTCTGACTGCCTTGGGGTGATGAGTGCATCTCTGCTGCTGGCCTGGGCTCTTCATCGTGCTGGGTCATACTTTTCCTTGGAAGCCACTTCCCGATCCCATCATTTCCGCAAATAATGCTGGCCCACATTTTCTTTCATGTTCATTATGTCATAGCCCAGAAAAGCATCCTTGACCTTCCCATGATGTAATGTAGCCCAGTCTGGCTCACTTTTGTGTTCCAGCCCATTTCTTGACACCAAAGTGCACCAGGTTGCTGGGGCTGGGGTCCCTCTCCTCTTGATGGCTATGGGCAGAGGCTCATTCTCACCTCACCAGAGGCCACAAGTGAAGCTGTGCCTTGATGTCACTGTCAGGCCCGGAGGGTGGTGAGGATGGGCTTCTCTGAGCTGATCTGAGGATGGCTGTGAACACAGAGGAGATGGGGTGCTTCTCTGGAGGGAGCTTGTGTTTTGTGTTGGATCGAAAGAGCTTGGCAGTGACCACACGTGGCCTGCTAATGACCTGGGAGCCAGAGCTGTTTGGGTAAACAGGATTTGCACTGTTCTGCTTTGTACTGTTGTCATTATCTGATGACCCAGTTGCTGTACATGGCAGACGGGACTTAGTAAGAGGGGAATTCTTTTGACTTAAAATTATGGAGTCATTTCAGACCGCTTTCATAAATTATTTTATATCTCTGGAAGGGCCAGAAATGATGCTGATTCGAATTCATCCACACCAGACACATTTGAATGCTTATCTATGTATAGACCTGTGCCAGGGATGGGCAGTCCCCAAATTTAACTGCAATTTACTTATAGTTTTCATTATCCAGTTTTTACCAGGCTCGTCCTTTGCAACTGGGTAGACAGAGGTGGCTACGGATGGGAACTTCTGGTGCAGTGAGCAGGCTGCCGGGCAAGCAGAGCAGCCAACCTGGCAGGTGCACACCTGTTACTTCCACTTTGCTGCAAGGAAGAAAACCCAGGGGTCCAACCACTGAGAGACAGCACAGAGCTCACCCCAGGCGCAAATGAACCAGAACCCACCTTGGTCACCATTCAGCTCTGGTGCCTTTCTGGGGCTAAGGATTTGGGTCATCATTTAGGAATTCTGCTTTTGTTTTAGTTCACTTCATTCATACTTATTCCTCCCTATGAGCCCCAGTCTGGTCCAAAAGGCCAGGTCTGTGTACTGGGCATCATTAACAGTTACATGCTTGAAAGGTTTTTTTGTCTCCTTTTCCTTATCAATCCTGTGAAGCACATAGCTACCCCAGTTCACAGATGACAAAACTGAGGCACAGAAGGGGTTCCATGGCCAATCAGTGTAGAGCTGGGATTGGCAGTCAGGCCCACTGGCTCCAGAGCTGGCTGCTTTACCACTACTCAGGATCCTCTATAGGACAAAGCGCACCTGAATGTTCTTAGGGTGTGGTGGTCGGGAAGGGAGTGGATGGGGAACTGAGAGGTGGTGGTCAGTCTCTGTAGAAGAGGTGGCCATGGAGGGGAGAGTCACCAGCTGGGACATGGGGAACAAGAGGCTGTGGTCAGTAGCATCCCTGTTGGTGTCACACCAAGCACAAGGTGGCATGCCAGGGGTCCAGTCCCACAGACCCTGTGTGTCTGGGGATCGGAGGCTTGTGGGTGACAGGAGGGTGAGAGCAGCCAGAATCCCTTCCCACTCCTCAGACTGTTGGGCTTAGAGTCTCTCTCTGTTTCCTTCACACCACTAGAATCTCAGACGTGACAGAAGCTCGCGTGATAGATTTTTGTACAGCAATTTCCTGATGAAACACCCTAGAACTTTCTTTACCAATTTGGCAGAGAAAAGAGAGAAGAAAATAGCTCAAAACAGAAAGCAATTTTAAGATAAAGTCAAGACTTTTCAGTAGCAACGACACTAGCACATTTTGACCTCCCTGGGTGTCTAGAATGGACGCAGGCAGTCAGAAGGTGCATGAGCAAGGTGAGAAAGCTAAGGGTTGGTGGACGCTTCTGGAATAAAACCCCATCAAGAGAGATCAAGGGGAATGAGTCACGCCGTGGATGAGATTGGGAAAGAGTAGAGGCTGAGGCAGGCCCAAATGAGAGGCCAATCTGTGTTTCCTGGCCGGACTTTGGTTTGACTTTTTTTAGTTTAGCTTCCCGGATTAATTTCTGATTTGTTGATAAATGTGATACTTGCCCAATGAGCTGAATACTGATAAGCTCTTAAAGCAGATATTGTATCCCAGCCCTGAGTCTGACCTAAATGTTCACCAAACGAGTGACTGACTTCATAAACGGGGGCTGCTATATTGGAAGCAACTGCAGACAGCTTGGCAGGGGTAGGGAGCGCCTCAGACGTGAGAAATGTGGGCCTGGATAACCCAACTTCCCCAAAAGAAAATAATCTAAGGCACAAGTGTTCATAAAATTGAAGACATCCACAGACAAAAAAAAAAAAAAATCCCATTTTATGCTGGTCTTCCAGGTAAAAGCTCCAGCGAGAAGAAAGTGTAAAATTAGGGTGGAATATAGGGTCACATCCTCAAGGCAGGGGGCACAGCAGAGAGAAGAAAGAGGTCACAGAAAAGACAAGGTGCCTTATGTCACCATAGGACACAGAAAAGACAAGGCAGCAAAGTGGAAGTAACAGGTGTGCACCGTAGAACTCAGTAACAAGGTAGGAAACATCCCCCCTGCCCTCACCCGCTGGAGGAGCCCACTGGGTCCAGGCCATTTGGTGAGGCAGGCTTCAGGACAGGGCTCACAGGTGTGGGTACAGGTTGCAGCTGATCATGGATTCAAAGGGATTTTTTTTTTTGTTCTAGCCTTTTGTGCATTTTGATTTTATATACCATACATACAGATGTGTATAGAAAACATATGTTCAGTATTTAAGTCCATGAGCATGAGCATACATGTAGCCATTACTGGGGACAAGAAATAACACGTGGCCAGGACATAGAGGCTCCTATGTGCACCTTCCTCCTTGTACCTCCACTTTCCACCTAGAGGCACCATTTTCCTGATCATCGTTTGCTTGTTTTTCTCCATGGTTCTACCAACTTCAAATTTACCACTAAACTACAATTTCGTGTACGCCTTTTAACTTCATGTAAACAGCATCATAGGAAACGGGCGCTTGTGGCTTCTCGTGGTCATCGCTGTGTGTGAGATCGCCCACCTCCTACTGCTGGTGTCAGGGGCCGTTGGCTCCTGAGCACCGCTGGCTCGTTTTCCACTGTGAAGACGTGTTACAGTTCTGCCTCCATCCCCGTTTAGGGCTCTTGGAAAGTGCTGCTGTGAACGTTCTGTGGTGTTTCCTGATGAAGATTTGCAAGTGTCTCTTAGAGAACCCACTAGTTGCAGAATTGCTGCGCTGGGGGCAGGTGTACCTTCGCTAAATAACACCGGACCTTTCCACAGTGCTTGGACCAACTTCCCCTCCACCGGCAGAATAGAGAGTTCCAGGTGCTGTGTCTCAGGCCTTGGGACTGTGTGACTAATGGTTGGGTCAGTGTGGTATATGAAGGTGTCTCTGGAGTTTTAATTCCTTTTCTCTCAGTGACTCATGAGGGTGAGTGTCTCTTGGTGTGTTTGTCAGCCGTGTGGATTTCCTCTTTCGTGAAGTATTTGACGTCTCTATGGGATCGTCTGGGATCTTTTTCTCCTAAGGACCTTCGATAGGCATTCTTTCCCCGAGCTGGCCTCTGGTGTCTGTCAGGTATTGTTTTAATCGCCTCTTACTCACCCCACCCTAGGGTAGTGGGGGTGTCCAAGCACTCCATATCCAACACTGAGCAGAGGAGATGACAGCAGTTTATTCGTCACGTATACTCACACCCCGTAGGGTCCCACGGGGGCTGCACTCGGGGACAGAGTGAGCCGCAGGAGTGTGAGAGGCAGGCTTTGGAGTATCAGAGGGTGGGGCGACCCCTGCTCCCCATGGGAGCATGTGGTGGGCTTGTCTGAATAATTCCTCGGGCAGAAACTCACTACACGGGGATGAGCAGGGACTGTGGCCAATCTGCTGATAAGGAAGGTTGTTTCGCTGGAGGACTTTATCCATGGGCCCCACCAGGGAAGGAACTTGAAGCCAGTTCCTAAGGCAGCTCTTCACATAGAGCCTTGATGTGAGGCCTTACACCAGGGAAATGCGTTGCGAGCACCTTTCTCACTTTGTGGCTCACTTTTCCCCTCTCCTTAGGGCCTGTTGATGAACAAAGAGGTTCTTTCCTTGTAGTTGGTACTTTTTATATCATTATTAATTCTCCACTGTTTCAAAGTCAAAGCTATTCTCTGTACTGCCTTCTAAAAGTTTTACTGTATGGCCATCAGTTTGAGTTGGACCTAAGCAGAATCTTCCTAGTCCTTGGGGGACACCAAGACCCTGATGACCTTCCTGAGCCCATTCTTTTCTCTCCCTAAAGTGAGGCTTCTCCAGGGGCTTCTTTCCTTCTAGCTGGGCCCAACACAGATCTCCAGCCAGATCTGCCCGGGATCCCCTCAGGGACATTCTGGACCTGAGTGTCCACCCAGAGCACTTTTAGCCCAGCCAGCCAGTGGTTTTCTCTTTGTCCAGGTTCACTTAACTTTGTCGGATGCAATTGAACCAGTGCTGCTGGTTCCCAGAAGAGAGGAAAATGCTTTCTCCTATTCCCCAGCAGTTTCGGGTCATCCTTAGTACCAGGGCTTCTCAAGGGGAACCAGGGGAGAGGAGCAAATTGGAATTATGGACAGGCATTTGCAGGGAAGCTCAGAAAAGGGCCACCCCCCGGATAAAGCAGCCAAGAGCCCATCAGTAAGTTGGGGAGAGAGAACGTCTCGTCTCCCCCAGGTAAGCGATGCTGCTGATGAGACTCAGCTGAGAGGACAGCGGTAGACGCTCTCCCCTTGTCTCCGTAATTTCTATCATTTCAATAAACAGAGCTCAGCTCATTCAAGGAACTGTTCAATTGCCGATGGACCCTTCTCTCCCATAAGCATGAGGGTGTAAATTTTCAAATTGCCGTAGCTTGTGTTGGTTCTCAGCACGTGGAAATGGCATCATAGTAGTGTAACGGCACGAGCCTACAAGAGCCAAGCGCAGTCTTCAGCCCGCTCGGTGCACTAACTCATCTTCCTCACCACCTCTCCCCACCTCCGTCCCGCACCTGCCTTTATTCTGTGCAGAGCCCACAGTCTCAGGCAGCCCCACAGGGATGTGCCAACCTGCTCCCATGTGGGGACCGTCCAGCCGTGCCACTATGGGGGGAGGTGACTCCACCCAGAGCCCTGGAGAAAAGACCACAGAGTGACTTAAGTTATCATTTGCAAGGATCTGAAATATCTTTAAGAAGAAAGATTACCGTCATCTGTGAACATTAGTCATCTTCTAAAAAAACTAGAGAGAATGGGCTTAAAATAAAATCAAGAACATCAGAAGAAACTTGGAGAAAGCCAGGATGAGGAATGAGACAGAGGCTGCTGAGGGTGCTTGGTTGAGGATGGTGCGTCCGGTTGCAGCCTGGAGGCCCCGCTCAGCCCCCCTCTTCCTCTCCAGCCTCCCGTTTGGCCGCCCCACCGTCCTCACTCCTTAGACTGCAGGAGGGCAGGGCCACTGCAGGCCGTGTCCGCTGGGTCCCTAGCCTGCCAGTGCCGCACCTCATGGCCCCGGTGAATGCTGGGCTGTGCTGTCGGTGAATGGCTCTGGCTTCTGTCTGCCCCTATCTGTTTCCGGTGAGACTCTTGCCATTTCTAGCACAGTTTCTAGTGCTCTCCCTTCAGACCACAAGCAGGAACTCTTTGAAATATAGGCACAAGGCTCCTCGGGGGCATAGGACGCAGCACCAAGTCTGCTGGGGTCTTCACGATCTGGACTCTGAGTCCTTTGGCAGCCTCCTTTCCCAGACCCTCCTGCCCTCCTGGTCGTCACCTGCATGCTTTGGGTGTGCTATGCCCCTCCTGAAGCGCCCCCCGTCGCAGCTGCTGGGCACACTGCCTAAGTCCAGACCCTGCTCAAGGATTCTTCCCTTTGGCAATTGTTCCCCAGGAGGCTCCTTACTCCAGCATTTCAGACTCAGTGCTGGAAGTCCAGGGTGTGGCATGAGCAAGGCAGCCGGGCCCTGCTCTCCTGGAGCCCCCATTGGCGTGAGGGAGGCAGCGTGCCCAAGGCGACACATAAGTGAATGAGAAAAGCAGGTTGCTGCAGTGTCACTGCCTCCATGGCTGTTCTGTAAATGACCATCCAGTTCCTGATCACCCCTCGCGTTGACAGAATGTCTGCCAGGCGCTCTTTTATCAGTGACCCTCACAACTTCCTCATCGGGCAGGTGAGGAAAGCGTGGCCTGGAGTGGGCAGAGCCTGTTCTACCTGGGCTCTGGGGGCTCACTTGCCTGCGCCTGTGAGGGTGGAGAGACCCTAAATCAGCAGTGAGGGAGGGTTGTGATCTCGTGCTTTTCCAGAGGAAGCAAATTCAAAGCAGTGACCCAAAGGAAGCTCCAGGGCTAGCTGAACACCATGCCCTCAGGGCGGGGCAAAGAAAGTTGGGAAGGGTTACAGAAGTGCTAAGAGAAGAGGGGACGTAGAGGTCAGGTGGGCAGAGGCTTTCAAGTGTGCTGAGAAGTCTAGGCTTTGTCCTCAGAGCCAGCAGAAGCCAAGGGACAGGTGCAAGCAAGGTGGCGATTTAATATGAGATGGGCCTCCTCCAGCTACTGACAGAGAAGACCAGCGTTGGTGTGAGCAGCATTTTGGCCAAACCATTCCCCAGCTGAGACAGGATGGTGATCTAGATGAGGGTAGAAGCCAGAGAAAGGGAAGAGCATGGAGCACAGAGGATTGGAGAGGGGGAAACAGGCAGCACTTGGCCCGGAGAGGAGGCGCCAAGGATGCCATCTGTGTCTGTTGTAGGAGGTAGGTAACCTGTTGGTGATTCCATCGATGGAGAAGACAACACAAGGGCTAGAATGGCATGGGCAGGATAGAATGCTGGCCTTGGGGACGTGTGTGTGGCTTTGGTCCCCAGGGTGCATCTAAGTGGAAGTTGGAAGGTCGAGTCCGGGCACATGAGAGAGTTGGCTGGATAGTCAAACTGAAGAGTGTGTTCAGATGGAGTTTGCAGCTTTGGGGAGTAGGTGAGGTTATTGAGGGAAACTGAGGAAGAGAGAGAGGGACTGGCCCATCTCCTCTGTCCACTATGAGAAAGGCTGCTGAGGGTACTGCTCTATCCAGTGTGGTAGCCACCAGCCATGGGCGGCTATTTAAATTTCAACCAGAAATAAAGATTCAGTTCCTCATTCTCATCATCCATGTTTCAAGTGCTCAGTTGCCAAGTGGCCAGAGGCTCCCATAATGGCCACTGCAGATTAGAGACCATTTCTGTCATCCCAGTTTTACTGGACAGTGCTCTATCTCCACTCTATCTTAAATTCATTTTGTAGCCACAGTGTCCAGATATTCAGGAAAAAAGTGCACCTGTTACTGGACTAAAGGGTCTGGCCACCTGTCACCGTCCAGCCAATATACAGAGCAGGGGAATAGGTCCACCAAGCTTTACTGTCAGAAGGCCAGCAATTCTGGAGAACGGTGAGAGTAGCCTCCCCAAGATTGTTCTGCCTCAGTTACAATTCTAATAATTTTTATAATGGGACATAAGGAAACAAACCTTAGAAGATTTTAACTTTAAAAGAAACACCAAAGAAAAGGACATAAAAGTAGCTTTTAACTCTTAACAATGTTTCCATACTTATTGTCTAAGTGCTACTACTTCCCCAGAAGTCTTTTGAGATAAACATCCTCACAGTCACAGTGAAACCTTAACTAGATAAACATGGAAGGTACACAGGGAAGAATGTGGGCTGGGCAAACAAGGTCAGCTGAACTGCCTTAGCCTCTTAGACTCCATCTTGTAGGCTGCTTTCCTGGGTTCGCTCCACCAGTTAGAGACCTTTAAGAAGTAGACAGGCACATTAATGTACATGCTATGATTTAATAAAAAAAAAGAAGAAGAAGAAGAAGAAGAAATAGACAGGCAGCCCTCTGCTGGTCTGAGGTCAGGAAAAGAACCCTGGGCACTCTCAGGGTCATTGGAATAAGGGGACTTATGCTGGGCCACTTGTAGCCCATGTCACCCCAGCCAGCATGCAGGGCATCAGTAAATAGGCTCCTCCCCAGTTTGTCTAACCTAACTCTTAGCTCTTTCTCGGGGCCCGTGGACAAGACTCCAGGTGCATTTGAGCAAGTTAAGCCTTCTCGATGACAATTCAAGGTCACAGAGCGACGCATTGAGTCTCCACAGGAAATCGGATTTTGAACTTCCTGTTTCAGAACCCAGTTCTGAATTGTCATAAACGTTCAGTTTTAGCTCTTGCTTTTGTTTTTCATCTCCGTTGAGGGTGTGTGCCTTTGTTCTTTATTATCTTTTTCAGTCAGATGTCATGGATCAGAATTTGTTAAATTTCCTTCCAGAACAAGAACATTCAGAAGTTTATAAAATGCTTTCTTCCCACATGCTTGTGACGGAGTCCCCCTCCCCAGAATACTTAAAACGTAAGTGTAACTTTACTTAAAAATGAGAATTTTACTTTTGAAAAGAGATTAGAATGAATTAAGAAGGGAGAACTAATTTTAAGAATAATTTTCCTCATGACTCAGAGCATTTCCAAGATCCTTAGAGGTATATTTTAAGTTTAAAGCTAAAACCGGAATTTGGAATGTGTAAGACATTTAGCTTTTATGTGGAAAATTTGAAAGCTTGGAGCTTAAGAATAATAATTTGTTTTACGTGTATGACAAGAGATTCTTTTTTACATAAGAGTCTTTTAGTAATAAGTAGTGCAAAAAACAGTGAACAGTCTACTTATTTTGAAGGCCATTATCATGCTCAATTTATATAATATCAAGAAATTAACCAAAAACTGAATAATTAGGACAAAAATCCAAATTCTTTCCCTACCGAGGCCATCATCTGGTTATTTGTATACATTTGTGTTTTTTTATGAAATTTTAAAGGTTTTATCAAAATATTTGCAACCTGCATAGAAGGTCATCCTTGGTGCCCACTGGACCACGTGTCACTTAACAAAGCATATGTAGTTGTACAAGATAGCAAAGATGCTTGCAGGTGTTCAAGCCTTAGTCCATTTTCCATGAATAATTTGTCCTGTCGTACATCTGATTTTACTTCAAAGCAAAGCAAAGAGATTGAATGAAAAGGAGCAGCTCTATACAAGCAGCTTTATTTTAATATACCGTATGAAAACAACCGGAACTAATCAATGCCGACATCACCAACCACAGACATCTGTGAGCAAGTTAAGACTAATTGGGTCCAAGTCTGGAATGCAGCCTATCTATGAACTAGGCAAAGAAAGCCCTGTGCCGCAGAGGTTAGGAAGCAGGTCTGAGAGTCAGTCGTAATGAGAGAGGCATCCCGGCCATGCGTAGACTGAACCCTGGGAGAGTTTTCACAGCACCGCTTCTTGTTTAGAGTCTGTGCCATGCTCACGTTCCCTGTCTCTCCTTCTTCCTTTCATGGCCCAGCTGACAACGATGTAGAGTTTTATTGCCATCTCCTCAGAGGCAGCTTGAACCCAAAGGAATTTCCGACTTATGAATACATAAAATTTGTAGGAAATTTTCGCTCTTACAACAATGGTAAGTTTTAATTGTCATATAATTGCGACAGTCTTTTCTTATGCAAACGTGCACGTGGGGGCATAGGGATCACGGGGAGGATGGGAAGCATGTGCACTCTTCATATTGGTATTTGTGTTTCTGTGCCTGCCCGTGCTCCCTCCCGTTTGAGGAGAACACACTCCCACACCTGTTACTGCCAGTGCACACAGCCCCACTGAAATGCGTGTTATTCATTTACTGATTTTCAGGCTGATGAAATAGTCCTGTACTGGTGAGAAACAACTTACAGTTAATAAGGAACAGGCTCAGCCTACACACGCCTCTAAACAGAGCTTCACTGTGACTCGAAGATCCGAAACCTTACTTTCTGCATTTTTATCCTCTTCTTTACAGTACTGCTGGGAGCCGATTTTAACAGATCTGGTTCGTGGCTCTTCTGCCCACTATGGGCCTCGTGCATGGTAAAAGAGCCATTTTATGATGAGCCAGCAATCTGCATTGCATGAATTAGCAAGCAGGATGAAAGGGAAAAGGGAAATGGGAAAGGCTTATTTTCTGAAATTACCCAGATACCAGATTGGCCGAACTCTGGCCATAGACATCAAGTCTGAACCTGACTTAAACGTTCGCTTTTACTCCTGACCCATGCAAAATGGAAATGCACACCTGACACCAGAAATTCAGAAACAGAGTCCCATTATGGGCCGAGCACAGGAAGGCCGGCGTTTGGTCTGCTCTGCTCCTCAAAACTCAACACAAAACAAATCACTTCCAAACAGCTAACATCTCATAAAACAGCAGATGGGGAAAAAAATAGAAGAAAGTGTTGGCAGGGAATGGGGGGAAGAAGAGAAAAATATCGAAAGAAACCATAACAGAAAGATGAGTTGCAGAAATGGGGGGCAGACTCGGGGAAAGCACGGTGACAGCTCTAACTTCTGCTGCATTGGTTACTGTTGTTCGGCTCTGGACCCAGGATGGCTCCGTTAGCCTGGACAGATTAGTCCCAGAGTTTCCTTAGAACCAGCCAAAGCTATGGCACCGAGTTCTAATGCTTAGGCAAAACAGAATTTCCTGTTAAACTCTTATGATCCCTGAGTTTTGTGTTACTTACATAAATGTACATGCTCGGTTTAAAAGGCACCAACTAGATGCTAAACAGTGTGGTCCTGCCAGAGTGATTTTAAGGTCCAGTGTCCAGGGCTCTTGTCTGGATGGGGGACTCCATGGCTGACTGGGAGGCCCTTCTGGGAACCCAGCCATCCAGAGCTCAAGGTGTCTGTGCATTTGGAAGTGGTGGATAGTCTGCATTCCCAAGGGAGGCCCCAAATCTGGGCAAAGAAGGATGAAGCCAAGGAGCCATGCCTCCTCCTGCTCATCTAAAAGCCTTGCCCAAACTTCATGAGATGAACCATGCCTAGAGGTAAAGGTAGCTTCTTGGGTTACTCAAATAAAGAAACTGACCTAAGAGCAATCTTGTTGAGAACCCCAAATTATGCCAATCCTGGTACAGTGGCTCTTTGGCTGGCATAGCTTTTTAGAATGCCCTAACAATTCTAGTTCAGGAGATGTGAGAGTGAGGCCCAGGGGTGTGCAGTAGGAAAGGACTGCAGGGTTCTGATTCCTCATGCACTTCAAGAAACACCATCCTGACATGATACCAGATACTGTTCCACAGCACGAACGTGGCACTGCTTCCAGGCAGCCTCACCACTGAGTTAGTATAAACAGAGATTTAAGATTTGCTTAAAATGCATGTGCGGGTTCTCCAAAAACTTAAACGTAGAACAACCATATGATCCAGCCATGCCACTTCTGGTTATATACCCAAAAGAAAGGAAAGCAGGGCTTAAAGAGCTATTTGTGCATCACCAGCAGCATTACTAAGGTGGAAGCCACCAAAATACCCATGAGTGGATGAATGGGTGAAGAAACTGCGGTATATATGTTTATTGGAATATTGTTTAGACTTGCAAAGAAAGGAAGTTCTGACACATGCCACAACGTGGAAGAACTTTTAGGATATGATCCTAAGTGAACTAAAGCAGTCACAAAAGGGCAAATACGGTATGATTTCACTTACAGGAAGTACCTAGAGAGGTCAACTGTATAGACACAGAGAGTAGATGGTAGTTTCCAGGGTGTGGGGAGGGGGAAATAGAGAGTGGTTAGTAAGTGAAAGGATGATGGTTGCACAACAGTGCAAATGTACTCAACACCATTGGACACCACTGAAACAGGGTTAAGATGATAAACTTTATATGTTTAACAAATACTCTTTATTGTATTTTGCCAGAATTTTCTTTAAATGCACGTGTTGTGGTCATAATGGCAGCTGCTGGGATAGCAGCACATTCTAAGTGGCCACATGCACAAAGGGCAAAGGGCAAAAGTACCATAGCCCCCCAGAGTGCCGAGACTGTGTGGAATTATGGGATGCTGCTTTCCCATGTCCCCATGACAACAGTGCACACACTTAAAGGAACCAAGCTGTGATTGGCTGGTGAGCAGCAGCTGTGTCCTTTGTGAATTTACATTTCCAGGATCCTCATTAAGATGCTGATGAATATCACATTGAAGCATCCTGTCATTTATCACATCTTGGAGGTTTTCAAGGAAACAGGGAGGCTTCATTCTGCACACCTGGGATTTTTTTTTTTTTTTAACCTAACAAGGCTTTATTTTCACTTCAAGTGGAGATAGTGTCTGTTTGCCTGAAAGAATGTGTGGAAATTATGTGTGATTTGTTTTTTGAAACTGTTACTGCTATAAGCACACAGCATTGAAAGTGGAAAATTTAAAACCAAGACTGCAGAGTATCTCTCTAGAGCCTGTTGTAAAAGCCAAAGTTAAAGGGGCTTTCTTGAGACAAAGGTCTCCAAATGTAACCGTGAAACACATGAACATATCATTCTAACGTGGATTAAAACAGACAGCAAAAACTGTCAGAGACAAATTAATTTCTAAGGTTAAACCCTGTGAAATTGCCAACATTCAACCACTTTTGACCTACAAGATATGGTTTATTATAACATTAAAAAAAAAAACATTCCTACTTGGGAGACTGAGGCAAGAGAATCGCTTGAGCGCAGGAGTTTGAGGTTGCTGTGAGCCGTGATGATAATAACACTGCACTCTAATTCCAATCAAGACAACAGAGTAAGACTCTGATTAAAAAAAAAAAATCAAATATTCAAATTTGACTTTATAGATTTATTTCTCAGTAAACATTGAATAATCAAATAACAAAAATAGATCACCTGAGGAGTGCTTTCTAAGTACCAGCCCTGGGCTCAGTCTTTGCACTGATCATTTCACTAAGTCCTCATAACAGCCTGATGAGTTAGCCCCGTCAGTATCATTCCATTTTCCAGAGGGGGAAATTGACATGTACAAGGATTCTATCTAACGCATATGATGGGAAGCAGGTTCTGCCTTCAACTCGGGCTCTCCAACTAGGAACCCACACCCTCTCCCCTAATGCCTTGCTGCCTGTCACACATCTATGTCAAAACAAACCAGGTAGACACAAGGCACAGGCCCACGCGTGCCTCCTGGCACTCTGTTGGTACACGGATCTGTCCCTGGGCCCATCAGATGCCCTGCACCATGTACCAACTGTCTTGAGGGCCCCTGAGAGTCATTTTAATCAAACATGGTAAAACACATAGGCATAGAAATGACGATCATGCCGAGAGAGGTTCATCCACACAGACCCTTGGGGACAAGAGACACAGCCAGCCACATAGGACCATCCCAGGAAGAGCCACCATCAGTCAGGAGGCAGAAGGAGGAGAAGAAACATAGGTAAGGGAGAGTAGGCAGGCTTGGGATTGGCGAGTTTGAAACAGTTCAGGGGACTCAGGGATGCAGGGGCTGCCCCAGTTACCTGGTGCCACATGCGTTTGTGGATGGAGAATGTCCTGTCCTGTGTGCCTTCCTAGATGCCTATGATTCTGTGAGCAAGAGACCTCAGGACCAGTCTCACTCCTGAGCCCCCAGGGAAGCTCAGGACAAAAGCACTAAAGAAGTTCAGGATCCTTCCAAGAGCAAGACGGACAGGTGGCTGCCACCTATCCACCTGGAATTCCTACTGAGGAGCAGAGAGGACAGCATTGGGCCCTCTGGTTGAGGACCTGGGTTGAGGAAGGAAGGGGACAGGGACCCAGACTGTGAGCACCTGAAGCAGGAGGTGGCCGGGGCATGGACTCTGACGGGTCGGTTTGCATAGGAAAGGCACACAGGGGGCGAGTGGTTCACTACCTCTCGGAATTGGCCGGGCCTGGGAGGGGCAGACCCTGCAGACTCAGCAAGGCCTCAGATACCAAAGCATCAAATACAGAAACTAGAAAATGCGGCTATTGGACAAGCCCCTCCATGCAACTTCCTCAAGTCCCCAGGCATGCTATGGGTTAGAAAAAATACATAAAGCATGGAAGAAAAATGACCACTAACATCGATTATATACTAGACTAGTTGCTCACATCTCAAAGAACTAAACAGGGA
This sequence comes from Arctocebus calabarensis, assembly GCA_963573935.1. Lineage (NCBI taxonomy): Eukaryota > Metazoa > Chordata > Mammalia > Primates > Lorisidae > Arctocebus > Arctocebus calabarensis. The sequence goes on from CAUYON010105633.1 coordinate 29,264, forward strand.
GCCCTACTTAGCTCCATTACTGAGGCAAGTGCTGGCATTTCTGTTGGGCTGTTGAGTTGATGGGACATTGCCTGCTACCTTTTTGTTAGATACTGTCAGATTTCACAAATAAAGGAATAGAAAGGACAGTAACCCACTCACTTGTGGATTCACTCTACCCTCTCCTGGCCCTACCACATAAGTAAATGCTCGCTAATAGTAGATTGACCTAAACTGAGACTCAGACATCTTGGCCCGGCACACGCTGGCTGCGGACAGAGCAGGGTCAGACCACAGACTTTGACTCAGAGAGAAGTAATGCTCTCCCTGGGAGCTAACAGAGCTCTCCTTGACTAACTCCAAAGTACACTCCAGGGATATAGTGGCAGCTTTCAGGAGGGCTCCAGCCACTTCTTTGGCCTTAAATCCAAAGTGAAGATTAAACACAGGCTGGTACATGCTGGGTACCCTGGAGAATGTAATATCCAGTGTCTTGTGAGTTGTCATGCTGAGGGCCTCTGAAGCACCAGCGTGTGATTAGGGAAGTTGATCTGTGGCCCCCGTTCCCTCCCCCACCTGTGCCCTGTCCTTCTCCTGCCCCCTCCCCACCTTGGCTCCCTGGGTGCCTGGAGGCCCGTGGCCCCCTTCCCTGCCATTCCTACCCAACCTAGTCCTGACACATTCTCCTCCCACCCTACAGCTCATCTGATCAACTGATTTGGCCTACGCCTAACAGAGGGGCTCGGCCAATACTAAAAATTCACATTGGCAGGAACCCTGGGGCCCTAACCACAGAGAAATGTGCGGACTCCAGGGCATGGAAGGAGTGCGAGACCGAGCTGGAGAGAGTTTGGGTGACTCTTAAGTCATATAGGTGGGGGTCCTCTCTGCTTGCCCCCTCCCTCAAATAGCTCCTGGGTTTGGCCAGGCTCTGTAACCAGATTTGTTGGGCTACCTGAACAAATCTGGTCTGAGTTCATAAGAACTAAGGGGCCAGGGAGGGCCAAACCTAGCTTTGACCATGAAGGAGAGGAGGTCACACACCCTAATCAGACATTTCCAGATTTATCTGCAGATTATGCCCCTTCACCTCTACCCCCCTGTTCTCTTTGGCAGTGTAAACACAGCAACCATCGCCCAAATCCGTGAGCCAAGTGGAATTTTCCCCTGCTTCAGTGTTTGCATTTTGGTCACTCCTTAGGACTCCGTCACTTGCCACAGATGTTCTAAGGGGAGTGGAGGGAAGACAGGACTTCACATCTTTAACCTAGATTTTTAATAAATATGAAGAAGAAATATGTGTCAGGAAATGGAACAAGAAAGTAGTCTTTTCTAGAAGCCTCTTACTTGAGGACAGTTTCTAACCCAGTCTGTGCAGACTTTCCTGGAGGAATCTGAGCTGGGCTATGGAAGCACATTTCCGGTCCTCTGCCCAGGGAAAGCTGACCCTGGCCCTGGCCGTTGGGGAGTAGTAGGGGGCATTGGTACAAGCACCCCACTGTCCTCTATTCTGCACATCTTCTCACTTCCAGAAGAGATTTGAAGCGAAGACTTTATTCAGGGTTATGTTTGTTCTACAATAGATATTTTAAAAAATAAACAAAAAGGAGATACTTTTGGATAAACACATCATCCCATTTTTACTTCTCCAAGTAAATGGAGGAACCCCTGGAGCCTTTCTCAAGCCCAGGCACCTCTCTTAGTAGGAAGAAAACTGCCAGATGATTTTCAAAAGTACAATGAACAGTCTTGGCTTTAAGGGGTCCTGACAGGAAGGTTTCCGGTTCCTGAACGATAACTTCACGCCCGGAAGAAGGTAATCCTTCATCTGAGCCCCAGCACCTCCTCCGCACTTGGAGTTAAATGTGCGTCTGAGTGAAATCCAGAAAGCAGGATTTCAAAAGTCGCTGGTGTGGTTCCAAATAGGTCACCCTCAGCAAACATTCCACTCTGGGCTTTCCAGAAACCACACAGCAGAGTTTGAAAGTTTCCCTGCCCTCATTTCACCTACTCGCCTCTGATCGCACAACCAGATTTGAAATACTGGCAGGAGCAAACACTTTTCAGCTTACGGCGTTCAGCTCTGTGTGTTCCGTGGGATTTCTGCAGGTTGCCTCATTGTATGGCTTTGGGTTGTTGGGGTTTTTTCCCCCTGAGCTTAATTAATTGAGATGTCTCAGTTAAGGGAGCCAAGTGCATGCATGCCAGACCCCACTGGGAATGGAGACGTGCCTTTGGGCAGCGGCAGAAAGGGGGATCGCGTTTATCATAGGACCCAAAGACCAGGAAGCAGAGCATCCCCTCCACCCAACAAAGAAGCATGACGTCCTCCCCCTACAGTGGGCATTACTGCCAGATGACTGCAGGGGAGTTAAGATCACGATTAAAAAAAAAAGGAGATTATTGGGCGAATCCAGTGACCCACAGCAGGGTATCTACCTAAAGGGAAAGAAGTTATCTTATTAAAAAAAGATACTGACCCTGAAATGCTTATCACAACACTTTTCATAATGGCAAACATGTGGAATCAACTGAAGTACTTATCCATGGATGAGTGGATAAAGAAAATATGATATGTATACACACACATCCATGCACCATGGAGTACCACTCAGCCATAAAAAGGGATGGAATAATGTCTTCTGCAGCAACTTGGATGGAACTGGAGACGATGTTCCTAAGTATCCCAGGAATGGAAAACCAGATACCACATGTTCTCACTAATACGGGAGCTAAACGCTGGGTGCACACAGGCACAAACAGATACAAAGGACACTGGAGACCAAGGGGGAGGTAAGGGATTAAAAATTTACCTATTGGGTACAGTGAACACTGTTCTACCGACAGGCACACCAAAAGCCCTGACTTGAGCATAATTCAGGGTTATCCATGTGACAAAAATATTTTCCATTACAATATTCAAAAATATTTTGAAATTAAAAAAAAAAATTGTTACCCAACGGCATCATCCTGCACCAACAGCTAGGGTTTATACTTACATGGAGCGATGAAGAATGGTCCTATGTTTATCCTCCATATCTTTCTGCTTGCTTCAGTCTGGGGATGAGGAGAACTTTTGAACAAGTTGCTGCATAATTGTGATAGAAATGTGCACAAGGTATCCGGTTGGCCTACGTGTATAGCAAGCTCACTTTTCTGAGCACCCAAATAATTTGGCCTTGTCCACATACGCCACCTAGTAGATCTCTTCTCAATGTCATTATGCCCTCTGTCCTTTAAACATATTAATTAGAATTAATGAATGCCAGGGGAAAGAAGAAATATTGAGTAAAACATATGGCTTCCCTCAAGAGTAATTTTTCAGTGCAACGAGTTGCAAACCCCCAGCTCTCTCCTGTAACTCTCATTTTCTCTCCAGCATTGCTCTTTCCTATGCAAAACAGAACTGGAAAAGAGGAAAGAAGCAGCCAGCATTACCCAAGCAAGTTAGGCAGTGCCCCAGGCCAAGAAATGGATAAGGTTGTTGTGCTACTATTGCTGCAAGACCCCAGTCCCCAGACCGTTCGGAACACATTGGGTCAAGCGCACTGCCGAAGTCCAAAAATAGTGCTCATGTAGTGGGAGATGATTTCTCAAGGATGCATGGAAAATTTATTTTCCCCTCGACATTCCAAGGCCATAGACTGAATGTCTGCATGTTTAAGAGATTTATCACAATTGAGACTTAGGAACTTTATTCTTCATGGAGCAAAACCTTGTCATTGATGATTTCACGTTTTCCCAGGCATGTCTATCAGCTTTGTTTTTCATTTGTGGCAAGAAGCACTGAGAAAGCTATTTGTCACTTTCCTTGTGGGCTATCAGTGTGTTTTCCTCCAGCCATTGCGACTAACTTATCATGAGCAGGTTATCTCTGATGAGAAAACTGAATTGCTCTGATGAGTGGGCCGATAGCTGAGTGGAAGGGAGTCACACACCTCATTTACTTCCTTCCTTTGGTTCTGAAATTGCTGTTCACTGTGCCATCTCTGCGTCTTCCTTGCCCCTTCCAGGGCCCTTTTGAAATGAATTCTCCACCACCTGAGACCTCACTGCTCCTGTGGTCACCTCTGGCTCCTGATTTGGACGCCTACCTCTGTCCTCAGACAGACTTGGAAGCAAACTGCAGAGGCTTCCAAATGAGACAGACATTAGTCATTCTGAGTTTCCAGAGAACCTTGGGATTATCTTAGGTTTGGGAACTTCAAGAACGCCTTCCCAAGACAAAACTGTCAGGAACTCTGAAATTAGAGACTGTCATGAAAGAGTCAGGACTTGATGACCTTCAATGGCCAAAACCATTGAAGCTTCCTTGCGGGAGACTGTTGTAATAGGAAGACCATTAAGACAGTGCCAATGGTGGGCACTGCCACTGCTTCCCAGCACAGTGATGATGGCCGTGTGCTGACTGGCAGCAGTTTTCTCGCTCAGGCCTCTTGCTGACCAGTGTTAATGCACCAGGAGGGCAGGACCATGCCCTCAGGAACCTCCCATAGCTGGCAGAGTGAACGGGTCGCCAGCAGCACTAGGGCAGGTCACACTGCAGAGGGAAAGCCATCTTGGGATCCCAATGCCTGAGCATTACTTAGTGGCAGAGATGAGATGGTGTATTCCGGAACCCTGCTTTATGCATGGACCCCTGGCTCAGTGGCTCATGCCTGGGATCCCACCACTCTGGGAGGCTGAGGCAGGTGGATTGTTTGAGTTCAGGAGTTTAAGACCAGCCTGAGCAAGAGCAAGACCCTGTCTCTCCTAAAAATAGAAAATTAGCTGGACATAGTGGCACATACCTATAGTCTCAGCTACTCAGGAGGTTGAGGCAGGAGGATCACTTCAGCCCAGGAGTTTGAACTTGCTGTGAGCTAGGCTGATGCCACAGCACTCTAGCCTGGGCAACAGAGCAAGACTCTGTCTCTGTCTCGAAAAAAAAAAATGGCAATGGTTTGGATGTGAGATGGAAGGTCATCTCTCAGGAGAGTCATCTAATAAACACATGTTGAGCACTGCTGTGTGCAGGACACCTGCTCAAATCAATAGATAGAGAACAAGACCCAGTTCCTGCTGGGGGAAAGGCTATCTGTTTAGCTTTTGGCAAGGGTCAGGTCAATGTTGAGATGACTCTGGGAAGAAACTGCAGCAAGGAAAAATCGCCTTTCTGTGATCTAGTGGTCAGAGATCTGAGCAAACTGGGCTGCATCTACATTTAGTGACTCATTCTACTGAGAGGTTCAGGACACCAGTTTTAATTAGATATATTCTTTCTATTGCTTACATTGAAACAACTAATTGAATCCTTAATTAATGTCTTGAAACTGCCTTGGGATATAAAGTGCCAGAGAAGTTATTTTAAGCACTAAATATGACTGTGAAGTCCCAGGGAGCAGTTTGCTCCTGCGTTGACTCTAGAATGTGCAAGAAGGCTCACGCTATAGTAAAAGTCATTTCAAATGCAATTGGCAACGTGCTTTAAAGTATCTTCTCCACTTGGCTTTCCCCCAGGGTTTTCTCATTGGCCTCTATTAAAACATTCATCCTTGATTTACCATCACCCTTGATCAAGCCCTCAGTGAAATTTTTTTGGTGGGAAAAGCTTACTGAGAAGAGAAGTTGCTCCATCCTGGGCCCATCTGTAAAATATGTAGCTTATCAAATGCAAGCTATAAGCAATTATGAAACTTCCCTTTTGGGAGTGCATTTTCATCTTTAAAGCCTTAGAAGTTATAAAAGAACAGATAAAGCTACATTGGAAGGCAGCCAGATCCACAGTAAGCTCTGCAGAACATCCACTTAATGTCCACAGTCTGAGTCTCTGCTGTCTTAAAGAAGTAACAAGGGGCAGGTGTTTCCCACCTCACGCTATTTCCTGTCCCATCTCCCCCTCACAGTTAATCTGGAGGAAGGCACTCACTGGCAGAGCACATGAATTTAATCACCAAAGGGATCATTCAAACAAGGCACGTCATTTAGAACTCGATTAAACAGGCTTTCTCTTCAATTCCTGGGAAGTTCTCAGAAGTTTGCTCGGAAGGTCTTGGTGTTCAGAAAGAGTCAGGAGAATTTTATTAGGTCATTATCTGGCTGGATAATGTCTCAGATTCAAGCAGAGAAAGTATTTTCACATCTGGGAAATTTTTAAATGTCTTTTTTTTCTAATTATGCAGATGTTCACATCTGCAGACCCTTCCCTCATATGGAATTGTTTTCCTTCCCTTTGATAAGTTTCTTGGCTGACCCTACAGATTGAGCTTCCATAGTCTACGCCAACTCATGACAGATGTAAACTCTCCAGAGACCACTATTTTTTATTTTGCCCACTTTATAGTCATGTTTGGAAACATTAGTATTTATGTGAATGAATTCAGAGAATATGTTTGGCAAAATGAATCTATTCATGTTAGTGGAGAGAAGACCACGTGATAGAATCACTTAGAAACCTATAAATATATAAAACAAAAAAAAAAATGACTGGAAAGCTAAAATCCAAAGAAAATCTTACAGATTTCATTTTATAATGCATTTAGTTTTCTGATGCTCTATATATTCTTAGTTAAATTGGAAAACATAAGAATGTTTAAGTTCAGAATGTGCAGGAAATAACCGACTATATTTTAAAAAGAAAAAGTAGTGCAGATTATCTGCCAGGGGGATCCTCAACTCTGGCTGCATGTTGCTAATCTGCAGAGTATCAAAAAGTGCCAATGCCAAGGCTTTAACCCCCGAGATTCTGAATGAGCTGATCCTAGGTGGGACCTGGCAGCCATGTCCAAGGTCATAAGGGATGCCTATGCATAGCCCACTTTGAGAATTCAGTGTACTTTTTAAGTTGGCTTTTCTCATATTTAATAGAGTTCTTCTTCTCACTTAGCAAACTCTACCTAAAAAATAGCTGAATTTCTCTGTGGCCTGAAAGGTCAGTCCATTCTCACAGTCATTCTGAAGGCAGGGAGGATTCTAATGGTGCCACCAGAGGTGTGGCCTCAGCACCATGATGCGTGCAAGCTTAGAACAATACACCCTCTTCTCTGTTGGAACCCTGGACTCGGAGCCCAAATACTTGGGTGGCTTCCCTGCTCTGTTATTTCTATTCCTAGGGACCTTGGTTAATTACAAATATTGGGCGTGTAAGGACACGTGAGAACAGATTTTGTCACCTATGTGATGCTATGGAATGAGGGAGTTATCATGGGCACTATAAACCCTCTGAGGATGACCCTAAATCCTGGGGCCATCTCCTCAATGGTCCAGACTCAGCCCCTACATAGGAAGGCTCCCAAGGGGGTCTTCCAGGGCAGAAGCCCTTGAATCCCAGGTGTGCCTAGCCAGGGGCAAGGAAGTGACTGTCAGTATATGCCAAGGCATTCCCCGGGACCATCAGTATTAGGAACACTGTCTGATTGTGGAATTCACCCTTAAGACACTGGCTAAAGTGAGCATTCGGCCTCAGCATTGGGAACCGGGCTTTCTTCTCATTTTACAGCACCATGAGCTGAGGGCTGGAGAGCTAGCAGAAGTTAGAGGCACACATTACCAGCCCGGACTCAAGCCCCAGCTCTGCCTTGAATAGCTATGTGGCTTTGTGCGTGTTACGTCACCCTGTGCCTCAGTTTCCTCCTCTGTGCAATGGGGATAATAGTAGTGCCGACCTCGTCCGGTTTTTGTAAAAATAAAATGAGTTAAAGCCCTGTCGTGGGCTGTGGCTTACAGTAAGTTCCAGATAAGGGTTGGCTGCTGTCACCAGACAGGCCTAACCTGTGTGCCCTCTCTTCCCCCCTCCTCAGTGCCTAGCCCCTCCTGTAACGGCTTTGACAACAGCCTCTCAAGACCTTGCCGGGTGCCCCTAGGAAAGGAGGTCTGCTTCATCGCCACGGTGCGTCTGGCAACACCACAGTTCTTAAAGGCAAGTAACTTTGATGCATTGCATGGAGCTTTTAGGATTCACATTGTGTGGTATATAATTAATCGCTTTTATGAGAGAGGATAAAATTGAAATGAAGTCGTCCCTGGCTTTGAAACTCTAAGATGTCTGGTGCCTGTGTCTGTGCACGCGCCCTTCCCCCTACCCAGTTTCCTGTGAGTTATTTTGTTTGACGGCAGCATCAGTTGCTGTTCAGCCGACAGAGATGCTGTTTGATGACTCTGTAAATTTTCCTACCTTTCACGCCAACATGAATGCCACTCAGGGCGGGCATGGGTGAGAACTGGTTGTCTGTATTCTCTCGTCTGTGATGGCTGTAACATCGATGGCGCGAATGTTGAGTTAAATGAGTAACTCAGATTCAGATGAAAAGCTATTCTCCACATGTTTACCACACTTCTCTATAATGGGAAGGGCTGGTGTGACATTTTGGCTCCTAGGTATTTTTCCCCAGCTTGTGAAATAAATTTAGTATCAGCTAATACTGAAATTAGCTACAGATGATGAGTTTCAGTCCAACACGCCTTGGAGACTTGGCATCTTGGAGAAGTTAAAACAATTTTAACTTCTGTTACCCACCAGGCGTTCCTTCTGAACAAACTCAGGGCGAGCATCTGGCACCCCAAGCAACGTTTTTTTTTTTTTTTTTCCCTCTCTTCTAATACAGGAAATGTGCATAGTTGACGAACCTTTAGAGGAATTTACTTCAAGGCATAGCTTGGAATGGAAATTTTTATTTCTGGATCACAGGTTTGTGAAAAGAAAAATATATTTGGGTTGGGTCCTTCTCAAGTGTCATGTGTAGGAGCCAGGCTCTCCTTGGGAGAGAAAAGTCAGGCCTGGTCTATTGAAGGAGGATTCTCTGGCATCAAGAAAGCCATCCCCAGCCAGGGAGGAGGCGGTGTCCCTTTGACTGTATTTGCCCCATTTGTGAATATGTTCTATGTGGGGTCAGATGCCTTAGCCTGGAGGCATCTTTGGGCTAGTGCCTACTTGGGGCCCCGCCCAGTCCCCAGTAAGGCAGGAGCAGATGTCACAGAAACCTCTCATCTTTTTTCTTTCAACACCCTTTCATCCTTTAGCCCAATCTTTGTTCTTTTTTCTTTCCTAATGTAATTCACAGTTTAAGAACTACAGATCTCCTTCCCCTGCCCTTTAATTTGCATTATACCTTGGTGGGATTTGGGGGAGAAGGATAGGGGTTTGAGATGGAGTCTCACTGTCACCTGGGCTGGAGTACAGTAGCATCATCACAGTTCTCTGCAACCTCAAAATCCTGAGCTCAAGCAGTGCTCCCCGGTAGCTGGGAATACAGGGTGTGTGTCCACCATGCCCACTAATTTTTCTATTTTTAGTAGAGATGGGGGTCTCACTCTTGCTCAGGCTGGTCTCAAACTCCTGAGCTCAAGCATTTCTCCCACTTAGCCCTCCCAGAGTACTAGGATTACAGGCATGAGCCACCATGCCTGGCTTATAGCTGTTCTTAATTATTCAGTAATGATAAAGTTTATTATTCTTTGGGTTGGGTTAGGCCAAGAGAAGGCAGCGTCTTGATGGCAAAAAAAAAAAAAATGGAGCCATTGGGGAAACACAGCCTCCCTGATTTGACCACTACAGAATTATTTTCCTTCCTTCATTCATTGTTGAAATGTGAGGCCTCCATGTTGATCATTAACTATGCAAACTGTACCCTGCCCATTTAATAGATGCCATTAAAAGGTGTGTCCTCTCTGCTGACAAATTCCCCTGCTCCTTATGCAGAGCCCCTCCAATCATAGGATACCTGCCTTTTGAAGTGCTGGGGACCTCAGGCTATGATTACTACCACATCGATGACCTGGAGCTCCTGGCCAGGTGCCACCAGCACCGTGAGTACCACTCGCCCAGGTCTGGTGTGAGGACTTTGCACTTGCCCCCTGGGGGTGAGACAGCAGGGCTCTGGGCTCTGTAGCCTCAATTCTCTTTGAGGCGGGGAACTTGGTTTTCTCTGAAATGATCTGGGGTCATCGTGGCAGCCCTTGCCTGCATTTACCCCCACATCGTGGTTCAACCTAAAATTGTGCCCCAAACCCCAGCACCTTCCAGGTATCATCCAGATGGGCACACTATTTAACCCTAATTAAGAAACTAAGATAATGCCAGGACTTTTTTTTTAAGCTATGCAGTATATTTTAAAGACAAAATGCTAAATACATGTGATTGTTCTTTTGTCAGTAGGCGTGTACTGGTCGCCAAGGATAGGCCAGATTCTGAGTTAGGCCTGGCAAGTAAAGATGACCACCATCTTCTAGCTGTCCTCCAGGGCAGGGTCTTTGGGGAAAGCCAGAAATAGGTGACTTGGTAAGGCGTGTCAGTGCGATGAGGGTGTGTGCACAGGACATTGGGGAGGTCAGGAGGCCCCTCAAACAACTGATGGGGGAATCAAGAAAGGCACTGTGCCAAAGAGGAGGGGAACACGCTGGCCAGCATATAGGGGTTAAGATTCAGGGAGTGAGAATTACACACTCATCCAGGTTCCCAATTAGCAAGACAGCCAAGAATTAACCCTGAAAGCCATATTTTCTATTTTTTTTTTTTTGAGCCAGAGTTTTACTTTGTCTCCCTCAGTAGAATGGTAGTGTCATAGTTCACAGCAACCTTGAACTCTTGGGCTTAAGTAATTTTCTTTCCTCAGCCTCCCAAATAGCCGGAACTACAAGCACTCACCACAACTCCTGGCTATTTTTTTTTTTTTTTTAGAGATGGGGTCTTGCTCTTGCTCAGTCAAGTCTTGAACTCATGAACTCAGACAATCCACCTGCCTCAGCCTCCCAGAGTGCTAGGATTATAGGTGTGAGCCACCGTGCCTGGCCCAAAAGCCGTATTTCCAGTGCTGACTTTTACCTTTGAACGAGAACTTGTGTAGTATTAATAACATTGACATATGGATCCTGATACATGAATTGACCACTGGCATCGTATTTTAATAGGTGCCTTGTCTGTACTACCCATTAGAACTTTCTCTTCCATTCTCTTCCTGTTGAAGGAAGAAGAGGCTTGAGTTCCACCTGGATCAGCTGCTGGAATTTCAGACCCGTTTTTAAAACTTGTACACCTTGTTCCTCAAAGTATAGTCCCAAGATCAGCTGCATAGGCACCATGAGGAGGTTGCTGGACTTGTGGGCTCTCAGATTCCCTGTACCCCCATAGTAGAATCAGGTCTGCTGAACCCCAATGTCCATTTTAACAACATTGCCAAGTGATCCGTAAGCACATTAAAATTTGAGAGGTATGGCCACTTTTAAATCTTGGGTTGCTTCTGACTCTTCTAACAGAGAAAAGCCACTTGGGCAGAAGAATTAGATTCAGCATTTAAAAGCTTGGGCAAGATGTTCTTGCTCTCTTGAGCCCATACCCTCACTCTGCTGGGCTTCTCCCCTCTACATTCTCCAAAGCTTTAGTTTCCTAGTTAGATTTTGCTTAACTGCCTAAACAGGTGTTAAATTCCCAAATCATTCTTCTTCCAAAGATGTATGGTCCATCTTTCTGCCCTGCGAAGGCTACCACACCGTCAGCTTCTATTTTGTTCTAGTTATCCCCAAGAAGTCTCCACTGAGGAGGCTCCAGGCAGCTCCGGGATGGGGAAGGTCTGGAAGAGGGGCATCTGTGCTAGGCTTTTTGTATGAGACTTGTGTAGACTGAGTACGAATTGCTGACTGGTAGCACAGAATCTGTCCAGAGGTTGCCAGCTGTCAGGTATCTTTCAGGTCCAGTTCTCCCAGCATACTGTCCTGGACTCAGCACCTGCAGCCCTAAAGACAGCCATCTGCAGTGGGAAGACAAACACCAAGAAAACCTGGGCCTCTTTTAAACTAAACCTCTGTATCTGCCCTTATGTGAAAATCTCTTCATGCAGTGAGCTTTGGGGAATATATGTAGATCACTCTTCCGTCACTTAAGAAATCATTATAGTTTACCGTTGTCCTGACAGTCACTTAAAATACAGTGCAACCAGGGAAATAAGCCTTGTTGGTACTGTCCTCTTGAAAGTTCAGATTAGGAAAAAAAGGCCATTTTCCTGTTAACATTTGTTAGATGCAGAATCCATTTTCTACCAACAGTGATGCAGTTTGGCAAAGGAAAGTCGTGTTGCTACCGGTTCCTGACCAAAGGCCAGCAGTGGATCTGGCTGCAGACTCACTACTACATCACCTACCACCAGTGGAACTCCAAGCCCGAGTTCATCGTGTGCACACACTCGGTGGTCAGGTAGCGTGCGGGCCGTGGGTCTTGGGGTGCCGAGGCTGGCAGGGCAGAGCAGCAGCTGCCTCAGGTGGGTCTAGTTTCTGAGGCTCAAGCCAGGACTGAACCCTGCTGTGAGCAGAACAATCCCAGAGCTCAGCCCCTTCCAGGCACATGCAGGCCCTGTTTTCCAGGGCTGAGACTCCTTTCAGGCTTTCGGTCAGGCCCCCTTGAAAGCCTCCTGGACTCTCTCAGGCTGCCAGGACATTGCTTAGTAAGTTACCGCTGCAGTGACCTATTTCCATGTTCCCAAGCCATCCCTTGTTGCTGCTTTGAGAAGAAAATGTAAAATTTGCTTCTAAACTGGCTCAGCGCCTATGGCTCAACAGGCTAAGGCGCTAGCCACATACACCTGAGCTGGTGGGTTCGGATCCAGCCCGGGCCCGCCAAACAACAATGACGGCTGCAACCAAAAAATGGCTGGCCATTGTGGCGGGCGCCTGTAGTCCCAGCTACTTGGGAGGCGGAGGCAGGAGACTCGCTTGAGCCCAGGAATTGGAGGTTGCTGTGAGATGTGATGCCACAGCACTCTATCCAGGGTGACAACTTGAGGCTCTGACTCTAAAAAAAAGAAAATTTGCTTCTAAATAAACACATACTCCCCTGAATTTTTTTTTTGACACAAGAGTCTCACTATGTCGCCCTAGGTAGAGTGCTGTGGTGTCATAGCTCACAGCAACCTCAAACTCTTGGGCTTACGCGATTCTCTTGCCTTAGCCTCCCAAGTAGCTGGGACTACATGCTCCAGCCACAATGCCCGGCTATTTTTTGGTTCTTGTTGTTACAACTGTCGTTATTTAGCAGGTCCGGGCCAGGTTCATACCCGCCAGCCTCAGTGTATGTGGCCTGCACCCTAACCACTGAGCAATGGGTGCCGAGCTGTTCCCCTGGATTTTTGTTGTTGTTGTTGCAGTTTGGCCGGGGCCAGCTTCAAAACCTCCACCCTCAGTATATGGGGCCAGCACCCTACTCACCATTATTTTTTGAGACAGAGTCTCACTATGTCCCCCTTTGTAGACTGCTGTGGCATCACAGCTCACCAGCAAACCTCCTGGGCTTGAGTGATTCTCTTGCCTCAGCCTCCCAAGTAGCTGGGACTACAGGCGCCCGCCACAGTGCTCAATGATTTTTTTGTTGCGGTTGTCACTGTTTGAACCCACCAGCCTCGGTGTACATGCTGGCGCCATAACCACTGTGCTGTGAGCACCGAGCCAACTCCCCCTGGATTTTTAATGCTTAAAAAACCTCTGCTAGCAACTGAGCTGTGTCAGGCAAACAACCGGACTATCAGTGGGCCCGGGTCTCCCCTGGTGGCCTCAGGGAGCCTCAGCCCAGGGCAGGTGAGCAGGATCTCAAAGAGGGAGGCGGCCCAGGCAGCGTCTCTGTCACACACCCAGCCTGTGTAGGGCTGTAGCCCCCCAGGATAGAGGAGAAAAATCATTGTCCCTCCCACAACCAGAAATTTCAAGAAAATAAATCAGTTTTAAGCTGGTTTCGGGAAGATCTTTTGAGAGGCACAAAGAAAGAAAGGTTAAAGGGACTGCGTTTCATGTTTATAATCAGGTGACACGGTGTGCTCTCACACTCCCTGTGTGTATGATTGCCACACACCTGCGCTGCACGGTGTAGGCTGTTGTTAGCAGGCTGCGAGCCTGCATACCGTGTCCCTGTACTCAGTAGGTGACTGGGAACACACAAAGGTACAGGAAAATACAGGGTTGTGATCTCCTGGGACCGCTGCCCCGTAGGAAACACCCAGTTGGCCGGATTCATTGTACAGCGCACGGCTGTGTGCTCACAGCAGACCGGCGCGGACAGACACTGCACCCACACCCCTACATACTCGTGGCCTTCAAGTCAGTCGCGCTTCTTTAGTGTTCAGGAGGGAGGAGAAACACTGGTATCCTCGGCCAGCAGCCCTCGTCCCATTTCACCGCACGTGACGGCCGCCCTGAAGGACTTGACACAGCTGGTCGTCTCTGACCCCTTGGCCATGCTCTTTCGTGGCATTTCCACCTCTACTTGCCTAATTAATGATTATTCATCCTCCAGAGCTGAGATCAAGTGTCACTTTCCCACTTTTCTCACTGCCACCTGCCCGAGCTCTGCCCTCCCCCTTCGCCCCAGGGAAACCTGAGCATTGTCTATGCCTCTCTCCGAGCTCTGCCCTCCCCCAGCTGCTCCTCTCCATCTTCTATTTCCCAAATCTTAGAAAGAAACTCTCAGAGAAAGGCAGGAGGAGACGGAGTCAATAAGGTGATAAGCCTTGTGGAGGCCCAAGAGCCACGTCCCCCCTGAGCCGTCCCCTGGCCCAGACCTGCGCACGTGGGGTGCAGGCATCTGGGGGTACTGCATTGAGTCATTTACCCGTGCTGTTGAAAAAGTGGGTCCACAAAAGCTCATCAGGGGGCTGGGCCTGTCTAGTTCTGGGTTTGTTTGAGAGGAAACTTTCTGAGAAATGTAATTACAACAGAGTTTTATGTCACTCTTCCATATGCCCAGTCCAGACTGAACAGCTTTTAAGAAAGCCTTCTAATTATTTAAAGGCTGAAGCTCAGCCCGGAGATGAAAATGTGTTTTTAAAAGACAATTACAATTGGAGATTTCAGGGGAGTAAAAAGAATAGGGAAGGAGAGGGGAATAAAAACATCCTGGAAATAAAAATATGTCGAATGTAATATTAGAAATCACTCCGAGGGAATTTAGGCGGGGGAATGAAACTCATTCAGACAAGAGACCAGGCGCCTTCGTCTTGATGGTTCTGGGTGTGGGTGTTCTGCAGAGAGACTCAGTGTCTCTCAAAGCCTGTTCTGGCATTGTCACCTGGAATGTCCCTCCGCCACTGTGGTCTTTATTCTCTGAGCAGTTATGCGGACGTCCGGGTGGAGAGGAGGCAGGAGCTGGCTTTGGAAGACCCACCGTCCGAGGCCATCCACTCCTCAGCACTAAAGGTATGTGTCACCCCTGCCCCCACCAGATGCATAAAGGCACAGACTAGCTGGGGAGAACCTTCTACGAGTTGTTAATGAAAATAGCATTGAGGGAAACAAAGCAGCTTCTATGGCCCCAGCTCTCATTCTGCTCTCGTGCAGTTCCGAGAGTTTCTGGGGATCTGCTGGTTTGCCCCTTGGTGACATTCCTGTGAGGTGGGCAGTGTCATTGTCCTTGTTCTTGAGGCACAGAGGCACGCAGAGGAGTTAGCTGTGCACCCAGGGGCACCCAAGGGCTCTGGATGCAAAGCATAAGGTTTTCCGACCTTATGAGGACAGCTACAATAAGTCTGCTATGCATTTCCCCCACAGACAAAGAGGCACAGAATAATCCCCTCGCATAGCCTCAGCGCGTGGCACTGCCCTGGAGACTCGGGCACCCTTTGGGCAGACTGCCCCTCACGTATTCTGTGAGTCGCCACTAAGGTGCACTTTTCTATTTGTGTACCAGGGTCAGGGTTACCCGCTGCGTTGGAGCCAGCCCTGACGCAAGCATTTCCCCCCTCACAGCCTGTGACCTTCTGTCCCCACCCTGAGCCCTCTGGCCCCTCGGCCTGCCCTGGCTTCTCCGGGTTTGTCAGATAACACAAGTGAGAGCATCGTGTTGGAGGCCTTCTGCCAGTAGGCCAGAGCCCTGTTCCTCAAAGGTCATTCTTCAAGCAGACACAGATGTTGAGAGGGAAGAGAGAGAGAAGCCTTTTACTTCATCGAAGCCAAGATGCCATTGACTGGCCGGAAGCTCCTCCATGATTTTCTTTCCTACTAAGAAAGACAAGACGCTGCAGATAGATCTGTGAAATAAGGCTTCCTTTCCACCAGTGGAAAGGCACATCCTAGTGCCAGATGTGTTCGAATGGGAGGGGGGCTGCCTCTTAGAATTGATGAAGTTCAAGTTCCAGGGTGTCCAGTGACCTAGAATCCAGAGTCTTGGGGCACAGGCTGGTCCAGCAGCCACGGTTCAGTGTCTCTCTCCCCAAGGACCACACTAGGAGGGAGAAGAAATCAGAGAGCCGAGGTGTCTTTGCAAACCCACCCCACCCCTGCTAATGTGCAGCATGGTAGTGGTGATTCATCACCAGCACTCAGATAGGGCACAGCTGTCATTGTTTATGGAAGTGTTTATTACCCCGCTCTGTCGCCTAATGCATCATGCATCATGTCAGAGAGCAGAATTAAGCTGTTACTAGGCGGGTGTTAGACACGCCATACATCCCGGCTAAAGAATGGGCATAACGTGTATCATCCATCAGACATTCATCACGGAGGCTTCTGATCCTTGGGGAATCCTGGAACCCTCTGGAACATCTTCTCATAAAAACATGCATGCGTATGAACACACACACGCAGTCTCGGGCGCCGGATTAAGCAGCCCTTTACAGTCAAAGCTCTAAGACACTGCTGCTCCAGCTCTTGTGGTGGCACACCAGTGTGCCTTTTTAGTTTCGAATCTGTCACTGACCGTATTTGTTAAATACAGACTCTGGAGATGTCAGATGGCTATAAAAGTCCCTTTGTGCTTATTCTCTGCTGACCAGGAATATACATGTATGATTTGCCTCTGCACATCCAGGCGCATCTGGTCATTCTGTAACAGACAGCCCTCCACATTCTGTGCACAGGAGCCTATAGGTCATGCGTCAGCCCTACCTGCATTCACGTGGTATCCACCCTCGCTGGAGCTGTGACTCAAAAGACAGAAGAGCCATGTAGAGTCACACACACAGGTTTTCATACCCAAGATGGTAGGATGTAGATCAGCCTGTCAGTACAGTCCAGAGCATAGTGGCAATTTCCAGCCTTCTAAGAGTAGGTAGGAGCATAGCACTCACTATATTTCTTCTTTAGCTCCAAAATTATCCTATTGCCTCTAAGCCACAAAAGGTGAAAAGATGGTTCCTTGGTGGTCCAACTGTCACAGCTGGTTTCTCATTCTTGCTGTATTTGAGAAAGAGGCCTCCTGGGAGCCAGGACCAGGTAGGAGCCAGAGGCTGAAAGACAGGAGACCACGGGCCCTTTGCCTTTTCTCCATTTCAGGGGCACCAAGGCTGCCAGAAAGGCACAGAGGCATCTGCTCCATTGTACATGCTCCTGGTCCACTGCTGGTAGCAGCCTTATTTCTAGAACCTGACTTCACCTTTTCTTGGAAAACAAGATGCTGGGTGGCGAGTGACAATTTTAAGGAAACAGTAAAAGGGAAAGTTCGTTATTAAAAATTGAAAGCATCAATTTATAAAAGGTGAGAAAGTGTCATAGATACTTCTGATGGGCTACAAGCCTCTCAGTCTCGACTTCTAGCTGGCTTACATGTGTGTATACCCCTCCCAAGTGTACTTGGAATCGTCCCCAAAGTAGCTGTGGTATTTGTCTCAACTGCTTCCAAATTTTTCTATGTATTTAGAACCAAAATCACACCATTTATTCGCATCATCTAGATGCTGAAATGAGGGCTTGTGTGTGTGTGTTTCAGGAAAAGGGCTCAAGCCTGGAACCTCAGCAGCACTTCAGCTCACTTGATGTGGGTGCCTCCGGCCTCAACGCCAGCCATTCGCCATCAGCATCCTCAAGAAGTTCCCACAAATCCTCACACACAGCCCTGTCAGAACCCACCTGTGAGTGTGATTGCAGTGGTGGGGAGGGGGTTAGGGAACCCCACCAGACCAGGGCGCACAGGAGTTGTCCCACGCAGGGTCCCAGGCCTGAGTCGATTCAGAGCAGTCCACACCTCTGCGTGCCATTCTCACCCCTTATTTCCCTTTCTGCTAACTTCCCACCTGCCAGTCCCCTCCTTACACTCCAGCGTAGCATCAAGCCAAGACATAAAGCAGGTGGCACCCAGATCAGATAACTTGGCTACTCGCAGTAACTCTGGAAAGGTGTTTGATCAGGCAGATGGTTGGACCAAGTGGTGAACCACGTGGTGCAGATGAAGGCTGGGGATTGCTCATGGCGTCTTCTCCCTGCACCCATGCTGGGATTTTGTGGCTCAGATAAACCGCCTCCACCCATGGTGGCCTTCCCTCACCAGAGATCCCCGTGAAGTTCTGTGTCGTGCACGTCACTGTCATCATTCCCCTCCTTGGATGAGAAAGCTGGTAAGTTTAAGTCAGGAAGGTAATTCGTTGCTTTCTTACAGCCACTCCAACCAAGCTGATGGCTGAGGCCAGCACCCCAGCTCTGCCAAGATCGGCCACCCTGCCCCAAGAGTTACCCGTGCCCGGGCTCAGCCAGGCAGCCACGATGCCGGTACGTGTGTGACCCCAAACTTCTCAACAGGGGTACGCTATAGTGTGGCGGTGGCTGTAAAGCATAGGCAAACATGCTGCCTCTTCCCAGAGAATCAGTTTTACTTAAAGATTGAGAGTGTGAGGTGGCAGATGGGGGTGGGAAGTTAAGTAATTTAATTGGCAACTAATTTTAAACACTTTTATGACAAAATTAACATGGATATATATCCATGGAATACAGAATCCAAGTGAATTTTAAGGATAAAAACGCAAACCTGCCATCATGGAGCTGTAGCTTCAGAGCTGCTAAGGGCACCTGGTTAGGATGTCCCCGCTTTGAATCCATTTCCTGCCAGTGAAAATGTTGTAGAAGCTTAATTCAACACCAGCGTATCTCTGCATGGATCAGGCAGCGTCCCCCGCTGTGCGACAGACCCTTCCAGAATATCAGGGAATGGCTGGCCTCTTAGGAAGCACTCAGGCTATATGTAAAGTCATGGATGTACAATGCTGTGGTCATCTATTGCCACGTCACAAACCACACCTGACTTCAGGGCATAAAGCAACAATCATTTATCTTGTCCAGGGATCTGGGTCAGGAATTCAGAAAGGGCACAGTGAGGATGACTCTCCTCTGCTCTGTGGTGTTGGGTGTCTCCTGAACCGAGGCTAGAAAGCCCACATCTCAGATGGTGTCTGCATGTGAATGTCTGACTCCCGGGCTGGGGGTGGCACCTGGGCTCAGCTAAGGCCTTCCACTGTGGACCTGCATGTTATTTGCAAACTTCGGGCTACCCAGGTCATGGTGGCTGGATTCCAAGAAGAAACATCTGGGGAACCAGGCAGGGGCTGTGTGGCCTGCTTTGTCCTAGCCTTGGAAGTCACAGAGTGTGACTCACCCCTGCCCTACTCTTGACCAAAGCAGTCACAGATCCCCTGAGAAGGACAAAGGCCTCCACTTCTAGGTGGGAGAAGTGTCCAAGAATTTTAGGGACACTTCCATGCCAAAGACCTGCCACCCATCCTCACTGACACTTCTGAGATGGGGCAAACGTGCTGTTTCCCCGCTGGCTGTCATCACAAAGGTCATGCACACCCTGCTTGACAAGCTTGGGTGACATCTTTTATTTTTTCAATTGGCACGTGACGAGGACTACATTCTCTCTCTCCAGGCACCTCTAGGTGGACCTGTAGCTTGTGCCTGCCCTTCTTCCAGAATCCTTCCTGCCCAGTGTGACTTGGTGATGGTGGCCGGGATGGTGGCCCAGAGTTCCTCCATTCACTCCCAGCTGTGCAGGGGACACAATTAGGAAAGCCTGGACCAGCTTTTGGTTCACCCCATGCCTGGGAATTCTCACCCAAACCAAGTTCTCCTGTTGTCATTTCCAACCACTGCTATTCTGGGTGACACTTTCCATCAGCGTTGTTTTTTATATTGCTTAAGGACTAGGAGCAGTTTGGGAATAACTTCAGAAAAATCCTTTTACTTACCTAGTAAAAAACTTCAATAGCCCTTGACACTGAGGGTTTCACTTCTCGTTTCTCCACATCGTCTTCCCCACTCCCCTCCACCCTGCTGCCCCAAGTGACCACATGACAAGGATGTGGCTCAATGCTCTCCCCAGGGGTCTCTCAGGAGCTGCCAGGCAGAGGCTGGTGAAATTGCCCCAGTCTTCACCACCCGGATGAGTTCACAGACACAGATACACATGGCATGTCTGTCCACCTGCCTTAGCACTGCGCAGAAAAGAGAAATGTGTAGGGAGCCGACTAGGGAGTTCATCCGTTTGGGAGAAGGGAAGAGAGCAATGGAACCCACCACGGCCGGGATCTAGAGCAGGGTCCCCAGCTCAGGCAGGCAGCAGCAGCCTTGCAGAGCACCCACGGTGGGAAGCAATCATGGACCGTGCGCCAGCCGTGTGTCGGCTCTGACCACATGCCCTGCAGTGAGTGCGGCAGCAGATGCTGGGCCTGCTAGAAGTCTTCATCCTAGAGCAAAAGGGCCTCCATGAAGCCAGAGAACCCAACCAACCAGGTGAGTGCAGCCTGAAACAGGATTAACCAGGCCCCTGTCTCCTCCCCAGGGTCCCCTGCCTTCCCCATCATCCTGTGACCTCACACAGCACCTCCTGCCACAGACCACCCTGCAGAGCCCACCCACTTCCATGGCACAGGTGAGCCTGGGAAGGGGGCAGAAGCACTTCCTCGAGGCAGAGGCAGACGGCTGTGTTGTGCTGAGGTCATGCACAGAGGGACCAGCCAAGACCCTGTCTTGGGGACAGTTCCTTCCAGTGGATGTGCACGTGGGGCGTGGGAGTCATGTTCATCCTACACCCATCCTCTGCTGCTGTCTGTGTTCCCCGGACCCATTCTGCACGCTCCTTCCCTATGTCTGCGTTCTGATTCTTTCAGCAACCTCTGTGCATCTCTCTGCCACCTTTCCACATTCCTCTCATTTTTCATGACTCCAAATCGGCCGTCATATTTTAGAAAAGACCTCAGTTAAGCTAAATGTCATAGAAGACTCTGACAAGATTTAAAAGCTATGAGTTCAAGAATATAAATATCACATTTGGTTAAAAAAAAAAAAAAAAGGAGCAGGGACTGGATTGTGGCTCTGCTGAGTAATTCCTTCCTTGTTTCAACAATATTCAGCGAATTACTCTCTGGGCCAATCAGCAAGCGAGGTGTTAGGGAGGCAAAGATGTCTCTCAGCCTTTGTGTCAGAGTTGGAGGGAGAGATGGGTGTAGGAACAGAGAAAGACAACACCCATGGCAGGGCAGTTAGAAAAGTTCGGCCTCAGGGAGTCCAGCATGGCCTTCTGGAAGAGGTGACACTTGAGTTGGCCCTGGAAGGTTGGGTAAGAGGTTGCCAGATGAAGAGTTAGGGGAACAGCAGGGAAGAGGGGCCCAGGCACGGGCTTCTGCAGGAAGTTATGAACACACCTGACAAGCCTAGGGCCTGGAGAGAGGCCAGAGGACACAGGGGCCTTTCAGTCTTGGTCACAGAGGGCAGCTGAGCTGCTGAGCATACTCTCTGCTGAGGCCAACACTCTGGCTTCAGTTTTTCACATGGAGCACTTAGCTCCGCCCCAATCCCCAGCCACATGCCAGACCTGGGTCCCAGACCGCAGTTCTCCAGCAGTGTGGCCTTCTCAGTCTTGGTGCACATCTGTCAGCACTGACCAAAAGTACTTCGGAGCATATGCCCTCTTAGCAGGGGTCCCTGGTATTTTCCTGGAATAAGGAAGACATACACTAGCACATGCTTCTTGCTAGAGTCAGGCTTGAGTAGTGAAAGCAACTCATGCCCAGTCTGCTGATAAAATTTTCTATATTCATCTTCCTTAGGCCTAAGAATAATAATAATAATAATACTTTTTTCTCCAAATTTCCAAGGCATATCGCTTGAAATTAGTAAGTTTCTCGTTCCAAAAGCACATGCAATGAGAATTTCTTTAACGTCTAGATCTTGCATATAAAGAATGTCTGTTCGTAACCATAATAGTATACTTAAGGCCCTTTGGGAATTCTCATTTTTCTTTAGTGAACTTAATAGTAACTTGCTCTTTGGCCAAGCATGGTGGCTCACACCTGTAATTCTAGCACTCTGGGAGGCTGAGGCAGGTGGATTACCTGAGCTTACAGGTTCAAGACCAGCTTGAGCCAGAGCAAGACCCCGTCTCTAAAAATAGCTGGGCGATGTGGCAGGCACCTGTAGTCCCAGCTATTCAGGAGGCTCAGGCAAGAGAATTGCTGAGCCCAAGAGTTTTAGGTTGCTGTGAGCTGTGATGCCACAGCACTCTACTAAGGGCGACAAAGTGAGACTATGTCTCAAAAAAAGAAAAAAAAAAATAGTAACTGCTCTTAGCCTGTTAGACCTACCATAATTAATAATAACTGTAAGGTATTTACACATAAGACCGATTTTTCAAGTCAGATGGTTCTTCTCCTACCCACCCCCAGTGACACAGTGAGGTTCTGCTATTTTCCCTCGTTCTCCCTACTGATGTCCTCTCTGTAGCAGCCTGGCAGGGAAATGGGGAAAATAAAACCCAAACTCTGGGGAATGGTTATCTGGGTAACTGACAGTTTTTCCAAAATCCTCTTTTGCTTCATCTTGTGTTTCTAAAATGTCTCTTAAGTTAGAGAAGGTCTCTTTGTCAAAAAGGCCATGTTCAAGAAGATAATGAGGGACTAATTACTCAGTACCTGGGAGGCCTTGAAAAAATAAGAATAATGCAAGAAGCGCCTCACACTTAGGAACCCAGCCCCCTGCACTCCCCTCCAAGCCAACTCGGCTGCCAAGAGCCGTCTCCACTGCAGGTGGAAGGTGCATTCCTGACTTTCCAGACCCCGCCATCCCAGCTTTGGTGTTCTGTTTGTTAGATTAAATACTGGCTATAGCTTGTTTGCTTTCTCAGTCGAATTCTCTGAAAAGCCCAGCGGAGTTGCAGTCCGCCTGAGATCCCTGTGCGACAGTCTGGTAGAGTGCAGGCATTGGTAAACTCACATATAGCAGCAGAACCTTCCTTCTTTTAAAGGAGTCTGATGTCGAAGCCACTCTGATTTAGGTGGGAATGGGGAGGGGTGGAAATGGGCCTCACTGGCAAAACATCTTGGTTCCTGCAGTTCCCAAGACTCAGGTTTCACATTGGGCCCTCCTGCCGTCTAGCTGTGTGACCAGCAGCCTTTCAGCATGATGTGGGCTTCCTGTGGAGGACTCCAGCCTTCTTACCTCTGCCTGCGTGGGCAATGGCAGGCACAGGAAGGGCTCCACAAATGGCAGCACCTGCCATCATTATTCTTATTTTCTCCATTTATTTAGTTACTTATTTTTGAGACAGGGTTTTGCTCTGTGGCCCAGGCTGGAGTATAGCAACCCAATCATAGTTGACTGCAGACTTGAACTTCTAGGCTCAAATGATCCTCCTGCTTCAGTCTCCACAGTAAGTGGGACTACAGGTGGGCACCACCACACCCAGCTATTTTTAAATTTTTTGTAGAGACAGGAGGTCACTGTGTTGCCCAGGCTGGTTTCAAACCTTTGACTCACATCATCCTCCCACTTCAGCTGCTGCAGGTGCTGGGATTACAGGCGTGAGCCACTGTGCCTGATCTCTGTCTATTGTT
Source organism: Arctocebus calabarensis (assembly GCA_963573935.1). Taxonomy (NCBI): domain Eukaryota; kingdom Metazoa; phylum Chordata; class Mammalia; order Primates; family Lorisidae; genus Arctocebus; species Arctocebus calabarensis. The sequence continues at coordinate 52,786 of CAUYON010105633.1, forward strand.
TTACTGTTTCCCAAAACTGTGACCGGTGATTCCACCCCCCAGTGTATCCTGTCTGTATTCTCAGCTCTCCGGTTCTCCTTTCTCTTCCTCCTTTCTCTCGCATAAGGGGAGTCAAAGGGCAGAAGAAGAGAAGCCCCTGGAGGCATTTGTAAAAGTCAGTGGGAGCCGGAGGTGATAGACATGGAAGGAGTGGAAATGAAGTCATTGTAAAAAGAAGGGGGGTAAAGAAAGCAAAAAAGGAGCAAAAGCCCAAGTTCAGCAAACTTATTTGCATCAAGAAATGGGAATCATGGCTCGGCACCCTTAGCATAGTGGTTATGCTGCCAACCGCATACAGTGAGGCTGGTGAGTTCGAACCCAGCCCAGGCCTCCTAAACAGCAATGACAACTGCAACCAAAAAATAGCCCAGTATTGTGGCGGGCGCCTGTAGTCCCAGCTACTTGGGAGGTTCAGGCAAGAGAATAGCTTAAGCCTAAGAGTTTGAGGTTGCTGTGTGCCGTGATAGTACAGCACTCACCCAAGGGTGACATAGTGAGATTCTGCCTAAAAAAAGAAAAGAAAAGAAACGGGAATCACAGACAGCCCTGCAGAGCCCAGAGCAGGGGCTGCTCCCCAGGCTTGTTGTCCCTACCTTCTGACCCCTAACTCTCCACGTGTGTCGTGTAAGCAGAGTGCCCTGTGCAGAGGTAGATGGGGGCAGGCGGAGGAGTCAGCAGCAGGAGCGTCCTAAAGCCAGCCTTCTTCCCAGAAGGGGACTGAGGGGCCTGAAGGAAGGGGAGACTTGGTGTGCTTGTGCTAAGCAGAAGTGAACGTCCTGCCTGTGGGGTCCCCCTCTGCCAGGGTGACCCTCGAGTAAACTTTGGGTGATTGTTTTGTGCTTCTGCCCCGTTCTTTTTGCTGAGACAGGCATAGCAGCAAGTGAGCCCAGGGGATGCTGAGGGGGCGATAAGACCTCCGCGGTCCCAGGCTGGTTTAGAGAGCACTGGGATTAGGTTGAGGATGATGACAGGCCCCAGCAATGCCCGAGAAACCATCCCATGCAAATCGCCATGCCCTAGATGAGAAAAAAAGCACTCTCTGATTCTCTGCTTTTATAATCATCTCCAAAGCCATTTGCTCATCTATCCAAATTTGGAATATCAGAGTGTAAGCACTGCTTACAAAACCACATCCCAACTCTGTGACAGATTCAGGTGGGCCTGTCACAGCCAACCTGAGCAAGGCTGGGCCACCCAGGCCTCACCTGCCATCCCCACTCTCTGCCCAGTGCCCAGCAGTGGGCTCATGAGGGGCCCTGGGAAGGATGGTGAGCCCTGGGCAGTGGAAGTGCACAGGCCATGGTGTCTAACTCCTTCATCTCGTCCTGTTTCTCAACTCCACTTGAAGTTTTCAGCGCAGTTCAGCATGTTCCAGACCATCAAAGATCAGCTAGAGCAGCGGACGCGGATCCTGCAGGCCAGCATCCGGTGGCAGCAGGAGGAGCTGCACAAGATCCAGGAGCAGCTCTGCCTGGTCCAGGACTCCAACGTCCAGGTGACGCCCCTCCCCAGGCCGGCGTGTCCTCCCTGCCACTCTGGAAGGAGTCCCCAGCTAGCACGTGGGGGCAGGCAGGACTTCCTGCAAATCCCCACCCACGGCCCTCCAGAGCCCCCCACACTGATGCAGCATGTTGCAGCCCCCACGGGCCAAGTACAGGGGGTGATTCCACCGCCTCATCCCCCTCTCAGGCAGACGTGGAAGTCCCACGCCATCCTCTCCCTCAGCCTGCACTCTGCTGGGCTCGTGCGTTGCTGCCTCGCCTGCTTTTCCACTCCTGCCTGCGGCGCTGGCTCGCACTGCCCAGACCCCGGCCTCAGTGCGAGGCTGTGGTTCCCAGCGCCTGTGTAACTTCCTTTCACAGCGCGCTGCCCAAGCTGTCAGCAGAGGGAGACAGACTCTGCGGGGCAGGGGTGGGAGGGACGATGGTGTCTGTGCTGCCATCTGTGGGGACGGCAGAGGGAGCTGGGACTGGCACCTCCGTGACACCCATTTGTGGCACACTCTGCATGTTCTGACGGTTCACTGTAACCTGCAGATAATCCAAGTTCCTTTGAAATTGTTTAGAGATACTTTTTGGTTTTCGGAGGTGAAGCTTTGTATATTGGATCTCTTTCAAAGATAGGTTATTTTTAGGGTGGCACCTGTGGGCGCTGGCCCCATACACCAGAGGTGGCAGGTTCAAACCCGGCCCCGGCCAAAAATAAATAAATAAATAAATAAAAACCTGCCTGTGACACAGGCCAAATAGCTCATATCCAAAGAAAGGTGACTTTTACCAGGCTTCACTTCTGTCAGTCCAGGACTGCTCCTCACAGAAGTGCATTCTTTTGACTCAGCCTTTAAGTGTCAATGTAATTCTAGCTAACTCTGGAGTTGGCCCCGGGAGCCCTAAGCTATTGCAACCCTCTTAGGAGAGACAGAAGGAAGCCGAAATAACACCTGGGGAGATGGCCAGTGCATTGTCCCTGCTGCTCCGTCCTCCCCTTCACTGTCCACACAGACCCTCCTCTGGCCACACGGCTCCTGACACACAGCAGCACCTGAGACAGATGGCTCTGTCTGAGCCCTGCCCAATACAACAGACACGTGACAGTGCAGGTTCCATTGAACTTAGGGAGATGCGGCCTGCCCCTGGGCATCCGGCCTCCCTGGGTGCCCAGCCGCTCTGCCCAGCCACTCAGGGGCATTCCTTTGGCTCTCCAGACACTTGCCACCCTCTCACTTTTCTGCCCCTGCACAACCCTCTCAGCCAGGGCTTGCTCCTTGCTGTGGAGAGATGCAATGGCTGAGACAGGCCATCCCCCGCCCACTGCCCCCAGGCACGTGTGCAAGGTGTTCAGGCTCCACTCAGACCACCTGCCATGCCCGGAGCAATGCTGCTCCCTCCCCACCTCTTCAGGGGCACCCAAAAGTTGATTGGGGAGAAGACTCAGGATTTATGTGATTTGCATGAAAAGAAATGGAGTCACCAAGGCAGTATTCCACCATTTATCAGAATAAGTACAAAGTAACTTTTTACTGATTTGGCCCTAGCTGTTATATTTTTCTCACAGATCCAGGCCCTGATTGGGAGCTGAGAACTTGCCTGACTCCATTTACTTTAATGGAATTTTTACACTGACAGGAAGGGGGAAATTGAGCCAGAAACTGCTAAGAGCAAGGTAGGCGTGTGAACATCCGCCTCAGTGCCTGGGCTTTTCTACTTCCTGCCTTTGCAACATTAAAGCTGAATTCTAAAATAACAGGCAACGAGGTTATGATGTTCACTTCTTGTCATGAAGAATTATTCCTTCTCCTCCCTGTGACCCTCAAAGTACCTGTGCCCGAGGGCACCCGAGTCGGAGGGATGACAATGGGAACCCAGCCTGCAGTGTGTTCCTTCCCACTTCCATCCCCATGACCTTTTCCTTGCAGTGGAATTTTCCAAAGAACATGGAAATCCACAGATATTCAAACCAGAGGACATTTCCTCAAGGACTCTACTTCTTGGTTTTTTGCAAGACTAAATATGTTGCAGAGTGCTTAACCAAAACGTGATACTTGTTTTTTCATGTAATAAAGACCAAGCTGTGTGATTCAAGTGCAGAGAATAAGAAAGTAAGGACTGTGGCCAGCCCCCAGCCGTGGGAGGCTAGATGAGGCGAGGATGGCAGAGCGGGGATGACGACGTGGAGAGTCATCTTACTGTCTTTCCACTGTGTGTGCTTCTGAAATGTCCTGTGATGACGAGTATTTGTACCAGTGAGCAGATAGAATAATGAAAAATCACACATGAGAGTAGAGTGGGTTTGTTCTTAAGTATTAGGCTTTTTTTTTTCTGATAACTTTTCTACTTCAACGGAAGAACTATTTTTTGTGTGTGTTTTCTATAAAATTGACCCCAGAACCCTTCTAAGAAGCCATCTCCTAAGCCATAAAATTCTACCTTATCGTTGATTCAAACAGGCACAGCAGCACACCAGGACTCATTCCGCCGTCCACAACTTTACTACCCAGGTTTAGAACTTTTCACCAAGGCCTTGTGTGCATCTGATACTCACTAAGTATATATATAAACATATGTTTTCCCCCCAGAAAAGGTTGGGTTATGAGAGATAAGTCATCTAAGGCTGTTGGTGTTTAACCTAGACAGCATCATGAAGGGCACTAGTGGGAGACAGCTATTCTGCGTAAAGGCCCTGCCACCCCTCCCAGAGTCAGTGGAAGGTGGCTTCTTGCTTTCTTCTGAGAGCATGCCTGCCCTCTGCTGGCTGGCTAAGGAGTGCCTAGAAGGACACCTGTGGCAATGGCAAATGGCATGTTCCTCCATCCATCATCCATCTTTCCATCCACCCATCCTTCTCATCCATCTGTCCATTTATTGGTTCCTCCTTCTATCCTCAATTTATTCATCCATCCGTCCATCCGTGCATCTGTCCGTCCATCCATCCTTCCTTCCTTCCATCTATCCGCCTGGCAGATACCCACTATCCGCCTGGCATGGCAGATACCAGGCACATGCTTAAGCGCTGTGTGGACACAAAGATAAATAGGACAGGTTCCCACCCTGAGAGTGTGCCCACTGATGGGACAGAGTAGCACACAGAGACATCTGTTCTTTAACACTAGCAGACATAGTTTGTGCAAAGGCTTCATTCACTTGTTTATTCATTCAAATTCATTACATGTATTTACTCCATTCATTCATTTATCAAATAGTTTTTATATGCCCAAAGAGGCAAAGAAGAAAAATTTCATATTAAGCATTATGGTTATTACCTAACATTTATTCAATATTCACTATGTCTCCTTTAATCCCTTATAAAGTATGTGCTGTTAATGTTGCTATTTTATTACTGAGGAAACCAAGGGCTTGAAAAGGTATGAAAGTTGCCCGATGTTAGTAGATGCTAAGGTGGGAAATAAAGGTATATGTCTGATTTAAGGCAGATTATACTGCCTGTCATCAATAGCGGTTGAATTTAGTTGAACTCTGGCCTACCAGAAAAATGTGTAATTGAGTTTGAGTATTAGGTTTGTGTTGAAGTGATAAAGTATAGGTCACCTATATGGTTCTACAAGCCATGTTATAATAGGTATCTAGGATTGCAGGAAACACCAGGCCTCCAAGGTTTAAGGTAAGGAATACCCAGGCCTGGTGCAGTGGCTCACACCTGTAATCCTAGCACTCTGGGAGGCCAAGTGGGAGGATCACTTGAGCTCAGGAGTTTGAGACCAGCCTGAACAAGACCAAGACTCCATCTCTGCTAAAAATAGAAAAATTAGCCAAGTGTTGTGGTAGACACCTGTAGTCCCAGCTACTTGGGAGTCTGAGACAGGAGGATCACTTGAATCGAAAAGTTTGAGGTTGCAGTGAGCTGGGCTGATGCCTGAGTACTCTAGCCAGGGTGAGACAGTGAGACTCTTATCTCAAAAACAAAAAAAGAGAAAGAAAAAACAATAATGGATACACAGGAAATTCTTAACCTCTAAAGTGACAGGGAGTCCTCATTTCAGACCTGCAGGCTTCTCTGTTGGGGGTGGGAGCATTGGAGGGGTGAAGTCGTCTGGTGGAAAGGGCAAGACACCAGGACGCAGTCCCCGCTCAGCCACCTAAGGCCTGGGCCCTGTGAATCCGCTTCTCGAGCTAAGTGATCACCAGGCGCCCTCCATGCAGCTGCAGGGCCCAGCTCTGCCCCCGTCTCCCCAGGCCCGCTCTGTCGCTCAGCAAATGTCAGTGTGTTGGTTCCACGCTGCGTGTAAGGTGGCACTGCCCTGAGTATTAGAATTGGGGCTAAAAACACCAGATTCCAGAGGCAGATGGCCTTCCTCCTGAAGAACTAAAATCGGAAGGAGTGGCGTGGAACACTGACTGTCAGGAATCGTCATAGAGACAGTGTCCTTTGACATTTTTAACGCCCAAGAGGAGCTTTTGTTAAAAGAACTAGTTTCAGGTCTTCAGTTAAATTATTATTAAAATTATTACAGTTGTTTGTCTTAAAACTTTAGAGTCATCTCACAGAGCCTATTTTATTTGCAAACATTAATTTGCTCTAAAAAGAGCAGTGCTTCACTGGCTTTTCACGTCTGTTCAATTACTTTATAAGATTAATAAATTGTGAATGATCAACCTAGCTTGCCAGTGCCACTAATTTACAAATTTAATTCGCCTGAATCTTTCAAGCATTTCCCATACCTAACAAGGCACACTTAAACAGAAGTAAAAGCTTTCTAAGCACTTAAGCAAATGCTTTATTAAATCAAATACACCAAACTTATTTGAACTAAATCAGGATTCTCATAAGCACTTCAGCACCTTTACAGACTTCCCCACTTGCTCTTGAACCTTTCAAATTAAAACCACCAGGCTAATATGACAGCCTCTTGAATGTTTGACATAGCTTAGATAATAAAATGTATAGAGATGATCAGGATGATCATCTTAAACATAATTGTAAAGTCCATGCACTGATGCCATATGCCTATTTGCTTGCCTGGGAGTGCAGTCACTCACTTAATGAATGAAGATTTGCCATCTCAGCCGAGTGCACCAGGTTGAATGTTGCCAACAGCAACATATAGACGCTGGTCACTGGCCGGGCACAGAGCTGGTGCTACAACTTAGCCAACCAACCTTCCGCCACCATTACTACCTTATTCCTTCCGTTCACAAGATGTTTATCCCTTCTGTTAAGAAACTGATAAGCCAACCTAGACCCTGAACAAGTATATCAGGTTATTTAGGTCCAAGTGGCATTCACTCATTAGACTTTGGTCACTTGAACAGTAACCCTCGTGAAGGCGGGACAGCGCCTCTCCAGCCCATTACTTTATGCCCAGTGCCTTGCACTGTGCTTGGGGCATTGCAGGTGCTCTGTATCTCCCAATGGAGTAAACGAACTGTTTCCAGGCAGATCAGACACAGCAAGAAAGCTGACCTGCTGTCATGGACGTGGAGTGCAAGAAAGGTGCCCACCTGTGAGGGCACAGATAACCCCAACCTGACAGGCATTTCTGTTCTGCCCACAGATGTTTTTGCAGCAGCCAGCTGTGTCCCTGAGTTTCAGCAGCACCCAGCGGCCCGAGGCCCAGCAGCAGCTACAGCAAAGGTCAGCTGTGGTGACCCACGCCCAGCTCGGGGCAGGCCCCCAACTTCCAGGGCAGATCACCTCTGCCCAAGTCACAAGCCAGCACCTGCTCAGAGAATCAGGCGTGATATCAACCCAGGTAAATGCACCCTTCTCCAAATTCAGTCCTTGCCACTAAAGTGGCTAGGCTCTTGCATTCTGGGAAACACTTGATTCCTGTACCTTTATGAATTAGACACCTACGGGGCTGTTCCTCTATGCACTGGGGGTAGATTATGGTAGTGAGATTTTTTTTCTTTCTTTCTTTCTTTTTTTTTTTTTTTTTTTTTTTGCTTTGCCTTTGGAAAGTCACTTTGAAGCCCCAAGTTGAATTGGCTTTCTGTGGCTTATAATGCTCACCTTAGTCCTGGCTCTGGCCCTTAACTATACCATACAGCTGAATGCTGACATGTCTGCAATCCCCATCACCTGCTCCTGGTTTTAGCCACTATCCATGTGAGCAGCCGCTGCTGCTTGTTGTGCCGTGGCCCAGGCCCACCATGCTCCTCCCGGTCCTCTGTGCCCCCTGCCACAGTGTCACAGCCATTCTTCTTATTATAAACCACCAGTGACCTCACAATTCAACAGGGTCACCAGTATATAAACAGTGCTTAAACTGAATGGAATTAAGAGGTCCTGAGCCCCTCTTCTGGGAGAACACAAGTGGGAAACCTGCCTTCCTAGAGCCTGTCACATTTGCATACACCTTTGTGGCTTCAGGAAAATGTCTGCTGAGCTCCTGTTATTCACTGTGACCCAGGGGAACAAAGATGAACAAGGATTATTGTGAACCTAAGGGAGCTTCTAGCCCTGTAGGAAATCTGGGAACTAAAATACATAACATATAGTATAGTGTGGATAAGTATGTGTCTAAGAAAGTTTAAGTATGTGTCTAAGTAAGATTTTTTGCTTGAAAATGTAGCATTCTGATTTGAAAGGTCATCAGAAAAATGAATGAGGGAGAATGGCCAAGAAAATTTTGGAGGAAAAAAAAGGATTTGTACTATGTGATACTGAAAAATTGTATAAAACCTCTAACAATTGCCTTGGTGCCTGTAGCTCAGTGGCTAGGACACCAGCCACATACACCAGAGATGGCGGATTTGAATCTAGCCCGGGCCTGCCAAACAACAATGACTACTGCAACCAAAAAGTAGCTAGGCGTTGCGGTGGGCACCTGTAGTCCCAGCGACTTGGGAGGTTGAGGCAGGAGAATCGCTTAAGCCCAAGAGTTTGAGGTTGCTGTGAGCTGTGATGCCACAGCGCTCTACTCAGGGTGACAGCTTGAGACTTTGTCTCAAAAAAAAAAAAAATCCTCTAAGAATTAAGGCACAGTGGTGTTGTCGTGTGAATGGATAGTCGGTGAAACAGAAAACCTAAAGCAAGTTTAAACCCACTCCTTCATTCATTTATTATTTTATTCAACAAATATTTATTGAGTCTTCACTGCATGTCCCCATAAAATTCTCAGTACAGAGGGACAGCAGTGAACAAAAAGGAAAAGAAAAGAACTTCTGTTCCAACAAACAAATAAAAATGATAGTGAAATGGCGAGCAGGAATGCCAGTGAGGAAGGCCTCTCTGAAAAGAGGATTGTCTTGTCCGTCAGGGTCACTATAAGGGAACATCTGTGGTTGGGTCATTTGTAAGGAAAAGAGGTTGGTCTGGCTCACAGTTCTATAGGCTGTGCAAGAAGCATGGTGCCAGCCTCTGCCTCTAGTAAGGGCCTCAGGAAGCTGCGGGGAGCTGGCAAAGGGAAGCAAGCATATGGGAGGAGGAGAGAAGGGTAGGCCCCAGGTTCGGTCTCACAGTCAGGTCTCCAGGGAACTGAGGGATCCACCCCCATGACTCAAACACCTCCCACCAGGCCCCATCTCCATTTAGCACTGGGGATCCAACTTCAGTGTGAGATTTGGAGGGGACACATATGCAAACCATATTGATCATATTTGAGCAAAGACCGGAGGGGGTGAGAGAGTGGGTATAGCGATATCAGGGGACATAGAGGGATCAGCAATGCAAAGGCCCTGAGGCTGGAGGAGGCAGGATGACTTTGAGAACAGCCAGGAGGTCCTTGTGTCTGGAGTAGAATTTGTGAAGCAGAAAGTAGTTCAGTGAGCATCTGTCTGTTCCTTGCCTGCCAAGCCTGGCACTAGGGATTCAAACACAATCTAAAGGGAAAGACAGTCACAAGACCAAAACGATTCAATAAATAGTTGGTAGCTCATAAGTCAGGGGAAAGGCCAGAGAGGGTAGAGGAGCTGCTGGGAGGTTTCCTGGAGAGAAGATGCTGAGCTGAAAGCTGCACCTTTCTCAGGGTCCAAAGCCAATGAGAAGCTCGCAGGTGATGCCGAGCAGCGGCCGCTCCGTGAGCAGCTTGGCGTCACAGTTCAGCAGTGCCGCCGCTGTGCTCCCACCCAGTCTCACTCTGACCACGCCCGCCTCCGCCCCGCTGGGTGCCAACCAGTGCCAGCCCAGCCCAGACTTCAGCCACGATCGGCAGCTCAGGTACGGACACTGTCCTTGTTACCTGGTAACCAAGGCATGGTTTATACCAGCTCTCCTTTCTGCCTCGACAGAGTTCGGTCAGATTCTAAACCATCCTCATCTGACCTCAAGTAGGGACGTGGCAGGAGAAGTTCCCTGCTGCATCCATCATCCACTGAGAGGGAAGCTGGGGAAGTGGGGATTAGGTCACCTGCACCCGGTGCAGCCAAGCCCAGAGGACACTGCCTCAGCTGGTGGGGCAGCACTTTGGGTGCTGACCAGACTCTCCCGTCTCACTTCCTCTGCTCCAAGGCTGTTGCTGAGCCAGCCCATCCAGCCCATGATGCCCGGGTCCTGCGATGCGAGGCAGCCCTCGGAGGCCAGCAGGACTGGACGGCAAGTCAAGTACGTGGCCCCGGGGCGGAGGGAAGAGGCTGAGTGCTGCCCGAGAGGTCCCAGGCTGGCAAAGTCTCATCCGCCTGGGCCAGCAGTGCTCACTGGGAGTCGTGCACAAAGGCAGTGGCAGAGTGTGCCCATGGCCTCATGGGGCAGAGTCCCCTTCACTGTCCCCAGTGTTTCCATGTAAGCAGATAAAACTTGAGAGTCAGCACCCCATGCTTAGAACAGGACTTGAATGAAGCAATTAATTACACCCCCCACTCCAGTTTGCCATCATTTCAGGACTTCTTGCTATGTGTAAAAACCTTCGTCCCTGGTGACAGCCCTGAGCAGTGTAGCCCCCAGCTCCAGGTGACACCTGAATCCTTGCCACAAACCTGAAACCCCACAGAGGTGCCCCCACTCCAGACACAGCTTCCTCTCCCACTTCCTGAGTCCCTTCTCCCCTGGGGCCCCCAGCACCACAGCAGCCTCCCTCGGCTGCTTAACTGCTCGGCACAAAGGTGACTGGTGACATAAGGGTGAATAGTTTAGAAGCTACTGGAAAATAGTTGAAATGAGGCAGAAATAGAGCTAACACAGAGACATCTCTTTTATATAATATAAACACTGCTTTAATTTGTGTCAAGAGCTCACCAGGACAGTGCTGGCTGCTTAGGCCTACTGTGCCCTTGGGGAGAGGCCTCACAGGCACCCCCAGGGCCCATCCCCTTAGAAGTCCCTCTGTGCCTTCCTTCCTGTATGGATAGTAGCAGCAGATAGTTATTGAGCTTTTCTGAGTGTCAGAGGCCTCTGTGTACATTAATTCACTTTATCCTGATAAAAACTCTATAATATAGGGGCATGCTCTTTGCTTTATTGTTGAAGAGACCCAGCTTCAAAGGGACTGTATTCTGTTCTCCAAGGCCACATGGGGCACTTGGCAGGGCTGGGGACCATCTGGCTCCAGGCCACAGCCCCCCCTCTTGGCTTCCTGAATCTTCAAAGACCACCCTGTTGGCCCTACCTAGGGTCTCCCCAGGCCTCTGGATTACTTTCTAGGTAGCCTCTGCCCCCAGAGATGTTCTGGCCCTGGAGACTTTCTGGTCGCAGGTGAGAAGGCAGCCACACCTTGCCGGACGTCTTTAAAGTTGTGGCCACAGCATCGGTTAGTTAGGCAGGAGGTTTTGGTTTTCTTTTTGGATTTGACCAGTTCTTCCTAAATGATCCAAATAGTGGAAAGAAAAATTCTTGTGACATGACTTTCTAGAGATGCTTAAAACATGAACTAGGCAAATATGGAAATCCTTTCCTCTGGGAATTCTAACTGCCATTTGGGTCAAACCAACAATTTATGCCCTCCTTATGTCCCCTTGTCTCTTCCAGATGTGACCTAACAGCTCCCCCAGGGTGTATCAGCATCTACCTACACTCACACACTCACTCACACACACACTCACACATACACACACATACACATGCCTCTTGGGGGCAGTTTGGAGCTCCCAATGCCTGTCACAGACAACCCCACACAGGGGGATCACATCTTTAAAAATATAATGTCAAGCAGACTTCTCTGTAGTGTCTATAAACATCTGTTCCTAATCCATAATCTTTCAGACCTTCCCTAAAAGGCCTGTCTCTGCCCCTTGATATCACCAGTATCTCTTTTTTTAAAAAAGCATCTTATTGTGGCAAAATTTATATAAACATAAACTTTACCATTTTAACCATTTTTAAGTGTATAGATCACTAAACACATTCTCGATGTTGTACAATTGTCACCACCATCCTTCCCCAGAATTTTTTCATATTCCTAAACTGAAACTCCGTACTCATTAAATAAGTAAACCCTGGAAGCTACCACTTTACTTTGGTCTATATGAATTTGCTAATCTTAGATCCCTCCTAATAAGAGGAATCATACAACATTTGTCCTTTTTGTGCCTAATTTATTTCATGTAGCATGTCTTTGAGGTTTATCTGGGGTTTTTTTGGGGGGGGAGCATGTATCAGACTTTCCTTCCTTTTTAAAGCTGAATAAGATCCCATGGTATGAGCAGACCACTTTTTTAATCCATTCATCTGTCTGTAGAGGACACTTGGATGGTTTTCTACCTTTTGCCTATTGTGAGTAATGCTTCTGTGAGTGTACACACCCACAGAAGAACCAGGGTCTGTTCAGACTCTGCTTTCCTTCTTTTAGATACATACCCAGAAGTGGAATTGCTGGATCATATGGCAATTCTATGATTAATTGTTTGAGGAATTACCATACACTTTCCACAGTGGTTGCACCATTTTACAGTTCCCACTAACAGTGCAAAGGAGTTCTAATTCCTCCACCTCCTTGCCAACGCTTCTTTTTTTCTTTTTCTTTTTAATCGCTATCGTCATGTGTGTGAAGTGGTATTTGATTTTGATTTGCTTTTCCCTAAAAACTAGTGACACTTTGCATCCTTTTGTGTGCTTACTGCCATTTCGGTCTTCTCTTTAGAGAAACGTCTACTCAAGCCTTTCACCCATAGGACTTTGGGGGAGTTATGGGAATTCTTTATATATTCTGGGTATCAACCTCTTACCAGATACAGGATTTGCAAATATTTTCCCTTGTTGCCTTTTTTTTTTTTTTTTCAGTTGATAGCATCCTTTGATGCCCAGAAGTTTGGCTGAAGTCCAACTTACGTATTTTTTCTTTTGTTGCCTAAACTTTTAGTGTCGTATCAATACTGCTTTCTGAAAAGATCTGTTTTCTCCTTCCCATCTGAAACCAAACAGGTATGCCCAGAGCCAAACTGTGTTCCAAACTCCGGAAGTACACCCCGCCAGCAGCAGCAGCACCCCAACCCCGGTCCTACTGACGGGGCAGGCGGTTCTTCACCCCAGCTTCCCCAGCTCCCAGCCACCGCCCCTGCAGCCACCACCGCAGCACTACCTGCAGGTGGGCACCTCAGCATAATGGGGGGTCTAGGGAGCTGGGGCCAAGCTCCACATCCCAATTCTCCTCTCGTATTTTCACAGGTTGTTGCATCACTGGTGCAGAAGCCCCAGAAAGATTCTTATGTGAATGTTTCTCATGTTTAAAGTGTATAAAGTCTGTCTGTTTGTTGGATGAGAAGTTAAGAATCAGCTATTACACTTCATATAGTTGTGTGCCCAAACGGTCCATTTTTAAAGAAGAGTTTTTAGTCAAGGTTTTACATTTGATACGTTTTAAGAGCCAAAGTCAGGCATTGCTGACTATGTCGGACTTTTCAGATCTCAGGACATGGACGTGATTTTGGATGAGAAATGATGAGGCGAGAAGCAGGGGTGGTGTGGAGATGTGTGACGGGTCTCCCGTGTGTTTCTTTTTTGAAGACACTGGTGTGCTAGACACAGGCTACAGATACAAAGAGCTCTTCAGCCTGCTCGCTGTCCTCAGGGAGCACTGTGGCTGGGGTTAGTGCAGGGTGGGGGTGCTGCAGTGGGGAAGCCTTCATGGAAGGGGGGTGTGAACTCAGGAGGCACCTGCCGCACAGCCTGATGTCCAGGAGATGCCCAAGGTGCAGGGGAAGAGAAAGAGACCATGTTCCCACAGGACAGCCCAAGCAATGTGCAGGATAGGTGTACTGGGAGCCCGGGGGCGGGGAGGGCACTGAGTCACTTAGAGGGGGAAAGTTCATGGAAGGCCATAGTGGGAAAGAAGAATGAAGCTTCCAAAGTCAGGCCTTGACCAGTTGAAGCTTCTGAACTTCAAATCAGGATATTTCGTAGGGTGCTGATGAATAGCAGTATTTAAGTTACGGGATCTGGGACCAGCAGTGACGCATGTGCAGACCTTATGTGTGTTTGCATTCTGCTCTATCTGTCATCTGCACATGGCCATGTGTCTTGGAAACCATTCTCCACAGCCTCAGCCCCAGGGTCCTGGGCCAGAAAGAACCCCCAGTGTTGGAGGACTTGGCTTCAGAATTTCCCCCCATGTGGCAGAGCTTGAGGTTCCTTCCTTCCCTCTCCATACCCTGCCCAGGGCCCAGTTAGAGCCCCCTCTGCCCCCATGAGCCCCCAATGACAGTTCCGTAGTCTGACGGGTCAGAACCACCTCTGGAGCCCTTTCTTTTTTTTTCCAGGTCCAGGCACCAACCTCTTTGCACAGTGAGCAGCAGGACTCGCTGCTCCTCTCCACCTTCTCACAGCAGCCAGGGGCCCTGGGCTACCCCCCGCAGCCCCCGGCACCACCCCAGCCCCCGCGCCCCTCCCGCAGGGTCAGCAGTCTCTCTGAGTCGTCAGGCCTCCAGCAGCCTCCCCGGTAGTGCCCTGGCACTGAAGTGGGGACACAATCAGCTTTAACCAATGGACAAGGGGTGGTGGCCATGGGAGACGGGGACAGGAGTCTGAACCCAACCCTTCTGCGCATGCTGCGAACATTTCAAAATTCCTGGATGTTAACCATCCGGGGGGAGATGACCGGGCATGTTGGCTGTGCTTCCCTCGCCTCCGAGGTTCTTGGGCACACTCTACAGCCATACTGGACAGGAAGCACGTGCCCAGGGCAGGTGTGGATACTCCGCGTACCTCTGGAAGTGGCGCGTCTCACTCTGTCCCCAAGAGTGCACTGGTGACTCTAGCCAACGGGGGCCCGTCCATCCTCGCTAGCTGGCCTTCACTCTCTTGATCGTCTTTCCTTTGTATCCGAGAAGGACTGGGTCGGAGATCTGTTGAAGAGGGAATAAAGAGATTATTTTTTATTATTTTTAAATGGTTGTTTTTGTTTTAATTTGCACACCTGCACAGAAGAAATAACTTAGGCACTTTCTGTTCTTAAAAATAATAAGGTCTCAAGATTTCACGTGGAGACCGCCATAACAAATCAGCCACCAAACAGGTAGAAAAACTGGTCACTAACCAACCTACAGATTCACATCCTCTGGCCTCAGCCCTGATGGGATGAGGCTTTCCCCCCACCCCATGCCTCCTGGCAGTGATTTTTTTCCCCTAAATATAACACTGGACTATTTCCTGTTTACTTCATTGATTGCAACTACAGAGGTGGACTCAAAGCAAAGCACAATCATGCCAGCTGACATTCCAGAATTCTGTTGAGAACTCTTAAGACTATGAGGGGAAAGGTTTCACTAGCCAGACAGGCCTGGGGGGCGCCAGTCCCCAAGGAAACCCTGCCGTGTGCTGGCCCTTTGAGCGAGAATGCTGCATCTTTCTACATATCTTTCATGATAATACTCAGAATTGGATTTTCCTTTTCAAAATGCACTTTGCTTTTTTTGTATGTTTTGTTATGTTGAGATGTTTCTAAAGAAAAGATTTTATGTAATTATAAGATGAAGCGTAGTGAATTGTACAGCTGTTGTAATAATGACCTATTTCTATATAAAATAAAATTGTATGGATGATGTGTAAATTATTTTGTATCTGAGACAACAGTTCCTTTCCCAAATATAAAAGTATAAAAGTTTTCTTGTGTTTTTCTGTGAGTGGAAATTTTGTAA
Organism: Arctocebus calabarensis; assembly: GCA_963573935.1. Lineage (NCBI taxonomy): Eukaryota > Metazoa > Chordata > Mammalia > Primates > Lorisidae > Arctocebus > Arctocebus calabarensis. Next base: position 68,286 of record CAUYON010105633.1, read on the forward strand.
TAAATTAACAAATTTGTACAATTTCCTCTGTCCCTTGTTATACGTCCATGCATACGTCTTTTCACTGGTGAATATTTTGTTTTAATTTCAAGATGATTCAAGGGTAATCAAAGATATGAAAAAGGTAAATGCACACAATAAATAGGTTGAGGAGCAGTGTTAATTTTTTGAGCTACATGCAACACCCTCTCCGGTCCTGATCTTTCAGTTTATGCTAGAAAAATAAGAGTTTACGGTAGAAATGACAGCAAAACCAAAACAGAAAAAAGTTCCTGGAAACACTTCAATCCTGACATAAGTAATGAGTGGAGATGATCAAGATTTTCTCCAACAAAACTTCCATTGATAGCCCATCATTAAATTCACCCAGGGTGATTTCCATGGGGTCTCACTGCCAACACTTAAGGTTCCTCCCTACACACTGGGGAGGTGTGTGTGTCTGTAAGATGTGTGCACACACAAGCCATATGGTGGGGGTAGGGCATAGAAGCATCTAGAAGGTTTCTGCCATTTACAGACGTCCCACTTACTCATGATGTTTCTTCATGATGATATGAGGGTGCCCTGGTGTACTGCGGTTGAGAACCTCTGGGATGAGAATGCCCTTTTGAGAAGTGTTGGTCCAAGAAATCTAAGTTCCTTTCCCTTCTCCATCAGTATAGCCCTATGCTTCTTCTCCCTCCTTTGTAAAATGGGGATAGCTCGTCTCAATGCTATAACTGGGATCAGTCTGGGATGGCACAAGAAGATGCTATATAAATGCATTCAAAAGGAGTTGTATTACACAACTGTTCTATTTCTGAAAAAAGGTAAATCAAAATATTTTGCATGCCCTAGAACATTTACTTTTTAAAGGAACCAGAAATGAACCCCCCCCTTTCTGAAGCAAATATGTATGTGTGAAATTGGATTAACTTAATGTTTTGTAAAGTCTAAGATTTATAGATCTGTCTGTAAAGCAACTGGTATTTTAATTTGCTGTCAGAATCCTTACATCTAAGTAGAATAATATTTTTTAATGGACACAATATATTTATTGCCCTAGGATTTTCTAGCTGGAAACCATTAAAAGGGTGGAATGTGCCTTGCTACTAATTTAATTCAGCTTTCTTTAAATCTTACACATGTTCAGAATTTGGATAAACTCAGAAAACATATTGTATAATATTTCTTTAAACCTGCACACCCCATAGTAAGTTTAATCTCTAAGCTATGACTCGTTAAATTTTTCTCATTAAAAAGCTATTTTGCAACCCTTTACTATTTCCAAAAAAATCCATGACCTTTCTATTTAGAAAACTGTAAAGTCTTGGCTCATGAGAAGTGACTGAACTGTGAACTCTTGAGTATACCGAGTTTATGATATTTTGAACTAAATTAAAATGTACGATCTTCTGTCTCTAATGATTACTAAAGTGCATTAAATTCATTTTTAAAATGTTGTTTATACAGGCAACATGGTGTATTGGCCAACTATGAGACAGTTCTGGGCTGTGACACTTCCCACTCTTATCTCAATTATCCAGTGAAATTTGAGTGTTGGGTACAAGACTGCTTCAGCTTCTCTCTTTGTCTAGGCGCAGCCTGGCAATCTCAAAGTCAGCCATTAATATCCTCGGGAAATAGCTAATTTGGATCCTCTAAACAAAGAAATGCTGTTAGTGGCTTTTTGAACAGATACACATGAACTTCATACTATACATGTGAACAGCTTTATTTTTCTGGGGAAAAGGGTTCCTTGGAAACAAAAAATATAAGATTGTTCATAACCACACTTAGGCATATCTACATTATCAACTTCTTTTTAAATTACAAGTACTCTTTTTTATAGTTTATGTTTAACTTTACCCACAGATCATAAACTCACAGCCTTTTATAAACTCAACTTTTCTAATTAACCATTGTTACTATTTTATTTTATGCTCAAATTGGCACAACTTTGCAAGTGGGAACTTGTTCCTGTATTTGACTCCTTTGTCTTTTGGGCATTGCATATCAAAAATCAGATTTCAGGCCAGGAGCAGTGGCTCATGCTGTAATCCTAGCACTCAGGGAGGCCCAGGCAGGAGGACTGCTTGAAGTCAAGAGTTCAAGACTAGCCTGAGCAAGAGCAAGACTTTGTCTCAACTAAAAACAGGAAAATTAGTGGAGTGTGGTGGTAGGCACCTGTAGTCCCACCTACTCAGGAGGATGAGGCAGGAGGATCACTTGAGCCCAGGAGTCTGAGGTTGCTGTAAGCAAGGCAGACACCTTGGCACTCTAACTCTAGCCGAGGCAACAGAGTGAGACTGTCTCAAGAAAAAGACAAAATCAGATTCCACATTTCTTTCTGGAAACAACAGAATCAAGGCCCATCTTGATTTTTTTTTTTTCCTTGCCCCAAAGCATGGATTCAACTATGTTCCAAGGAGTCCTGACTCCTTTTAGTGAAAAAAAAGAAAGAAAGAAAAAGTAGAAATTAAAATCTGGGTGCCTAGAATGGGAATGAGAGCTGGTATTGAATAAAAGTGCTGCCTCTTATTGTTGATATTGGGCTATTCTGTTATGATAAAGCTGAAAACATAATTTCTTTCAAAGTCCTGAGATCCCACTGATTTCAGTGATGTAATATATACTGTATTATATGCTCGTCTTTCTTTGGGGGATTTTTAGAGTTTTTTTTGTTTTCTGGAAGACCTCTAAAAAATGACTTTCTTTCTAATGTGATTTTGTTAACCTCTGAGGCTTTCTGCTGAACTGATGTTCCACATAGTTATGAATGGTTGGTTTTAAGTTCATATACTTCTTGCACCATTCCTCGCCTCTCTGTCCCATTAGCAGCTACCCGGCCCAGGCCTCACTTCAGCTGGGTCACAGCAACGGCCTCCTCACTGACTTCCCAGGCCCTGGTCTGTCCCACGCCACCTCAGGACACAGCTCCTTTAGCCTCTTCACTACCTGGCCCCTTTCCTTTTAAAAATCTTTCAGCAGCAGGTGGCACCTATGGCTCAAGGAGTAGGGCACCAGCCCCATATACCGGAGGTGGCGGGTTCAAACTCAGCCACAGCCAAAAATTGAAAAAAAAAAAAAAAATCTTTCAGTGGCCAGGCACGGTGGCTCATGCCTATAATCCTAGCACTCTGGGAGGCCAAGGTGGGTGGATTGCCTGAGCTCACAGGTTCAAGACCAGCCTGAGCCAGAGCGAAACTTCATCTCTAAAAATACCCAGGCATTGTGGCAGGCGCCTATAGTCCCAGCTACTTGGGAGTCTGAGGCAAGACAATCGCTTGAGCCCACGAGTTTTAGGTTGCTATGAGCTATGACGCCACGGGACTCTACCAAGGTTGACTAAGTAAGACTCTCCAAAAAAAAAATCTTTCAGTGGCTCTTCCTGGGGAGTTCCACTAGAACTTCCTGGGCACAGCCCTGCATGAAGGGGGCCAAGGGGACCCCCCCTCTCTTCCCTTCAAGTTTGTTGTCCACTAAGGCTGGTGAGGACAGGAATGCAGTCTGTCCACTTCCTTCTTGCTGCCCTAAAGGGAAGCATGGAGATCTTGCTCATTTTAAGGATTCTCTAATAATCACTAAAAAGACATGGGTGACTGGCACAACTAACAAATACCAGCGAAGAACACGAAGTTCCTTTTGGGAGGAAAAGAAAAACTGGAGAGCCTGCAGGGCTATACTGAAATACACAGAGTCCCAGGCAGGTTAATGATTTTCAGTCCTCAAAGCCAATAGTCTTTATTGTACATCTGTTCAACTATTATATCAGGCAGCAGAATTGACATGTGATAGAGCCCTTTTGTAGATTTCCACCAGAGGGGTCTATTTGCTTCCAGAGGTAGGATCTATTCATGTTTTGTCAGTTATATGGCAGCTTGAGTCAGCTGGCACTAGATTTGTGATGTATTACAGCAATATTTTATTGCCCCTTATGGATGCTGTTCCAGAAAACGTACCTGTTCACCCCCACTTCCTGCCTTAGAGGACAAGCTGGGAAAGGTGGTGGAGCACTGTCCACCCTGATATGGGAGGCAGAGTCCTGGGTTCCTGATGAGATCATAGTCTCAACTGCCTGTAGTCTGATCTGTAAGATCCTAAAACACGTCCATAGCTGAAAACCCTGTTGGGAGGTTAGGGGTGACTTGCCTTGATGTGGGCATTTTCACATTCACCTTAGTGCTGGTTCCCTTGAATTCCAGCTATCACTGTCATGAAATTTCAGAACTTTTTTTTTTAGACCGAGTCTCACCCTGTCACCCAGAGTTAGAATGCCATGGCATCACAACTCACAGCAACCTCATACTCTTGGGCTTGAGCGGTCCTCTAACTTCAGCCTCCACGTATCTGGGACTACAGGCATGTGCCACTATACCGGGCTAGTTTTTTTAGTAGAGATAGGTTCTTGATCTTGCTCAGGCTGGTCTGGAACTCCTGAGCTCAAGCAATCCACCCGCCTTGGCCTCCCAGAGTGCTAGCATTACAGGTGTGAGCCACCACTCCTGTCTAAATTTCAGAACTTTAGAGATAAAGAGAAGATCCTAAAATCTTTCAGAAAGAAAATAAATCAGGTCACAAAAAAATGATGCCTCACTTCTCAAGAACCACACTCAAAAGACAGTGAAGAATGCTTTCAAAATGCTGGGGAGAAATTCTTTTCAACCTAGAATTCCATGCAAGCCAGAATTTAAATGTGAAGGTTGAATACATACTTTCAGATATGTGAGGGCTCAAAAATGTTAGCTCTCCTTCACCTGAAGAAACCACTAAATGGTGTGCTCTTGGGAAATAAGGTAATTTGTCAAAAAATAGGAACGCACAAATCTACAGATCCAACAGACTACAGACCCTCTACACTGGTGACATGCAGTCCCAGGTCTCCTCAAAGCTGCCCCGTCATCTCTCACAGATCTACTCTTAAACCTGACAGCCTGCTGCTTCCCCAGGTCCCCCTGAGTATGTGTCCCTCTATTTTCCCAAGGATAAAGTAGCTAGAAGCAGCCCACTCGCACTCCCTAGTGGTCCAATAGTGAAATTACTTTTGTGAATTGAGGACAATCTCCTGTTTGGACAATTTAAATGGACAGTGGAGAATGCTTTCAAAATGCTGGAGAGAAATTCTTTCCAACCTAGAATTCCATGCAAGCTAGAATTTACAAAGTACATCTGCCTTTGCCCTACTTGAACTCCAGCTTTTTTTTTTTTTTTTTTTGAGACTGAGTCTTACTTTGTCACCCTCAGTAGAGAGCTGTGGCATCGTAGCTCACAGCAATCTCAAACTCTTGGGCTCAAGTGATCCTCTTGCCTCAGTTTTTCATTTTTAGTAGAGATGGAGGGTACGGGGCGCGGGGCGGGGGGCGTCTCACTCTTGCTCAGAATGGTCTCGAACTCCTGAGCTCAGGCAATCCGCTCGCATCGGCTTCCCAGAGTGCTAGGATTACAGGCGTGAACCACCGCGCCCAGTCTGAACTCTTAGCATTTAGTACCTGTTGACCATGCCTGTCCTCCTCTTAGCTTATATGGGAACATTTTCAAGTAACTCTTTTCCTACTGTTCTAATGTCTACTAATCTCTTATAGACTCCCACCAATGTAGAGTCTACACTGGCCTTCTCTTTCCTAGTCCTCTTGATTCAACCCCCTTGTAGCTACAAAATCAGTTGGCTCCATTCCAATCCCACTGCGGCTGCCTTAGTTCACAGCCTCCTCTTTTGTCTACATTTTGTAAAGAGTTTCTACTACTAGTCTCCTTGCCACCCACCTTGCCCCCTACTCCCAAGCTATTCAGTGTAGCCAAATTAATTCTAAAACATTTAATCTTGGTGCTGCACTCATAGAGTGAGACTCTGTCTCAGAATAGCCAGGATGGTGGCTCACACCTGTAATCCTAGCACTTGGGAGGCTGATGCAGGTGGATTGCCTGAGCTCACAGGTTTGAGACCAGCCTGAGCCAGAGTGAGACCTCGTGTCTTTAAAAAAAAAAAAAAATAGCTGGGCATTGTGGCAGGCACCTGTAGTCCCAGCTACTCTGGAGGCTGAGGCAAGAGAATTGCTTGAGCCCAAGAGTTTCAGGTTGCTGTGAGCTGTGACGCTATGGCACTCTACTGAATGTGACAAAGGGAGGCTTTGTCTTAAAAAAATAAATACATAAATAAAATAAAATAAAATAAAAAATCTTGGTGCTGCACTCATGAACACCCTTCGGTGACTCCTTACCACCTGTAATACTTACACTCTTGAGCAAGTAAATCCCCAGAATTTATCTAATCTCCCCAACCAAAAGTCTGGGAAGCCATTCTGCACCAGACTGTTCACGCGCAGCACTTCTCCCTTCTCTGCCCTGTCACCCTCTGCCAGTCCTTCCACACCCTGCGCAAGTCTCCCCTCTTTTCTGACCTTCCCGTGACTCCACCGCCCCCATTCACGAGTCCGTCGGGTTCGACGCCTGGGAGTGTGTGTGGGGTGTTGGTTTCAGCCAACTCCGGGCCCGCCAGCCAGGCACGTCGCCTGACACAGGGTCAGTAAATGCTGGTCGAATAAATGAAAACAAAAGAGGGTCCCTTCTCAGGGGCCCTGCTCTCATGCCGCTCTAGTCCCGGGTGTTGGTTTTCTCCGAAGACTTGGAGACATAAGTCCCTGCCAGCCCCCTTCCGAACCCGCCCGCTGGAAATCGGACTGGAGTACACGGGAGAAGGTGCGGCGCACCAGCCTACCCAGGCCCCGCCCCGTCGTTCCGCCCAGGCCCCAGGGTCCCCCTTACGTCACAACCTCGACTTTTCTTTTCCTTAGTCTCACCCCCCTCCTCTGGGCTCGTCAGACGACCCGGAAGTTGTACTTGCACCCGCCCCTTTCTTCCTCCCACAATCCCTCGCGCTCTTTCTTTCCAACTTGGGTCCTGCGGAGTGAGTATGGTGGTCGGGTCTCGACTAAGGGAATCTAGCGCCATCCTCCTCTGGGATTGTGCTGACTGGGACCGCGGGATTTCACCCGAACCGGCCCGGAGCTTCGCGTTCTGGGGAATGGGAATCCACACTGTGTTTAAAAGCTCCCGGAGCCCGGCGGGGGGAGTAGCTAAGCTTAGGGGATCAGGGGCCGCAGGAGTTTCCGGGTCGGGAACATCTAATGGGCGCATATGCACGGCCCGCGGGGTGCCGGGCTTGGTGTTGCCGGACTCTTAGGCACCAGGAAGCGCCCCCTGAGCGCCAGCGTGGGGTCTGGTGAAACGGGAGGGAGGTCTTGGCCTGGCCCTGTCTGCTCTGAACCGCCTCTTCGCCTGCGTTTAGATGGCTCCGGCAAAGAAGGGTGGCGAGAAGAAGAAGGGCCGGTCTGCCATCAACGAGGTGGTGACTCGAGAATATACTATCAATATTCACAAGCGCATCCATGGAGTGGGCTTCAAGAAGCGTGCCCCTCGGGCACTCAAAGAGATCCGG
>CAUYON010105634.1:0-12105 GCA_963573935.1 Arctocebus calabarensis
ATGGCCAGGCGTTGCTGTGGGCGCCTGTAGTCCCAGCTACTTGGGAGGCGGAGGCAAGAGACTCGCTTGAGCCCAGGAATTGGAGGTTGCTGTGAGCTGTGATGCCACAGCACTCTACCCAGGGTGATAGCTTGAGGCTCTGTCTCCAAAAAAAAAAGACCCAGGCCTGTGTGAACTTGATTGTTTTTGCTGTGCAGAGAACAAACACAGCTTAGGATCCACTTTTAGTTTAAAACAATATTTTTTATTAAGACAATATTTTTAATTAACATTTACCTCACGGAAAGTTTTCATTTTCTTCTTTTCTTTCTTTTTTTTCTTCATTTTTTTGTTTTTTTCTGAGATGGAGTCTCACTGTGCTGTCCAGACTGTACCTCATGAGCTCAAGCAATCCTCTGTCCTCAGCCTCCTGAGTAGCTGGGACTACAGGCATACGCTACCAGACTTTTCTTTCTTATAATGACTTTAGGGAGTTCTAATTCACATATTCATCCACTTAAAGCATAGAATTCACTGGTTTTCAGTATATCTAGTGTTATGCAAACATCACCACTATGTATTTGTTTGTACAACAGTTTCATCACCCCAAAAAGAAACCCCACACCCATAATCCCCTAAACATTCATCTATCCCAGGAAATCACTAATTGACCTTTTGTCTCTAGATTTGCCTGCTTTGGACATTGCTTGTAGGTAGAATCATGCAACATGTGGTCTTTTATGAAAATATGGAGGTTTTACAGCCCCTGCCGCACTTGAGGCCCTTCTCTCCCACTCTCTTCCCCAGAAGTACTGCTCTACTGTGACTAGTTTGCATCGAGGTCACCTCCATGTCTTTTTTCTTTTTTCTTTTTTTTTTTGAGACAGACTCTCAGTTGGTCACCATCAGTAGAGTGCTGTGGTATTATAGCTCACAGCAATCTTAAACTCTTGGACTCAAACAATTCTCCTGCCTCAGCCTCCCAAGTAGCTGGGACTACAGGCACCCGCCACAACACCTGGCTATTTTTTGTTGCAGTTGTCATTGTTGTTTAGCTGGCCCAGGTCAGGGTTGAACCTACCACCCGCTGTGTATGTGGCTGGCACCTAACCACTGTGCTACAGGCATGGAACCAACGCCCTGCTACTTTTAGAGACAGGGTCTTGAACCTGTGAGCTCAGGCAATCCACCCGCCTTGGCCTCCCAGAGTGCTGGGATTACAGGCATGAGCCACCACACCCAGCGTCATCTCCATGTTGGTGTATCGTCTCTGTCTGTCCCCAGCTGTCTCTGTCTTCCTAACTCTCTTTGTCCTCTAATTTTCTGTCTGACTCTTTCTTTCCAAGCCCCTTGTCCTCCCCCATCTCTGTGGGTATCTTTCCCCTTCCCACCCCTTTCTCCAGCACCATACTCCTCCTCCTCTTCCCCTACCAGGCTTGAGCTCTGCCCACCTGCCCTGTCTGACCTCTTACCCTCCCTCCCCGCCCCCACAGGCCCATTCTTCCGCTACCGCACCTACCTGGACTGGCTGGAGCAGCCCTTCCCGGGGGCGGTGCCCAGCTTGCGGCCCCTGCTACGGCGCGCCTGGCCGGCCCCGCTCTTCGGCCTGCTGTTCCTGCTGTCCTCCCACCTCTTCCCTCTGGAGGCCGTGCGGGAGGATGCCTTCTACGCCCGCCCGCTGCCCGCCCGCCTCTTCTACATGATCCCAGTCTTCTTCGCCTTCCGCATGCGCTTCTACGTGGCCTGGATTGCAGCCGAGTGCGGTTGCATTGCCGCCGGCTTCGGGGCCTACCCCGTGGCCGCCAAAGCCCGGGCCGGGGGCGGCCCCACCCTCCAATGCCCACCCCCCAGCAGGTCAGGCGGCGGGAGGGAGGCTTCCCAAGACCCAGCAGGCCCCACCACCAAGGGCTGGCTCTGCCCCTAGCAGGGAGGACCTCAGGGAACCTCGGGCAGGGCCACCACCTGTTGTTGGAGGAGCCTGGCTCCTTGGCATACATGGCCTGCCTTCCCCTGTTGGTGGGGAAACAGTACCCCTGGTACCTGCAGATCGCCCCTTGTTGCTAGTGCTTGTCACCCTTCAGTATGGTGAACTGCCCTCCATCCCTAGGAGAAGGAAGATGGTATCTTAGCAACCATGTGCTGCCCCTCTGTTGCTGTGAAGTGTCACCTAAGAACCATGTTGTTCCTGGTTGCTCAGGATGCCATCCTTTGGTAGTGGTGGGTCACTCTCTGTTGCCAGGGACATACTTCCCTAGCAACTAAACCACCCCTCTTTGCTAAACAGTGGTTGACCTCCTTCTTGCCAGAGCAACTTGTTGCTATGGAAAGGGTATGTCCTTATATAGCAGCCCTTTGTTTCCAAGGAAATAGCATCCCTGACTGTGCAGCAGAGGAGACACCATTCCCAGCAATCACAGATAATTTCCTAATGCTAAAGAAGTCACACCTCCCCCTGGCAACTATGAATTGACCCTGTTGCCAGTGACCCTCACCCCACTCCCTTACCCCTCCTACCTCCATGCACCTTCATTGCTAGGTAGTCACACTGCTAGTAACTGTGGTCTCTACTGTTGCTGAGGACAGGGCCAAGAACCCTAGCAACTGGTATGAACTGCCCCTCTGCTCCTGGCAACTATGATCAGCCTTCCACCCAGGGCTGGGCCTAGAGGAGCAGTCCTTTGGTGTGAATTATGAACTACTCCTTGCTAGGGTTATGCCATCCCCTAGCAGTCACAAACTGCCGTTATGGGGGTAGTGACACCCCCATGTAAGTCTTATCACCACTGCCCTAGGAACTATGGGCTGACCTCCAACTACTTGAGAAAAGACAGCCCCCCCCAAAGTCAACCAGGAATTGAAGGCTTTTCTGAATCTAGTTGGCCCCCACTCCTAGAGGATGGATTCCCTTCCATCTCAGAGGCTACTGAGTAGGCCAAGTACATTCTTGGGCACCTGTGATCTGGGAGCCACTATATTGCTGGGGGTGACACTTCAACAATCACTGGGACTAGGAAGAAAGGCCCTTTCTGGAAGCCTTTGAAAACATTCTAGGCCTTGTTGCTAAGGGATGCCTTAGAACATCTCCCCAGCAACCATGAACCACCTTGTTGTTAGGGCTGATACTTCCCTAGCAACCTCTGTGTCTGACAGTTCCAGAGGGACTGTGCTTGGAGGCTTCTCTGAATAGTCTTGAGTTCAGTTGCTAAAGGACTCAGAGTTTAGCAAGCATTGCCCCTTAAGGCTTTTTGTGGCTGTGGCAGGCCTCATTACCAGGAAAAAAGAGGACCCCAAGGTTGGTGAACTGTGCCCCTGAACTCCCCAACTTTGCTCCCACAAGGGCTCCCTCTGGGTTACCCTCCCCTGTTGCCCTAGCAAGTTAGCAAGGCAAAGGGCCGCTGCCTGGCCAGAATCCCCTCCTTAGCAAATGGGGCTGGGACAGTAGCAGGTGTGGGGACAGGGCTGGGCTGAGCTGCATGTCTATCCCCCACCCTCATCCTCCAATCCTCCCAGTCCGGAGAAGGCTGCTTCCCTGGAGTACGACTATGAGACCATCCGCAACATCGACTGCTATGGCACAGACTTCTGCGTGCGGGTGCGGGATGGCATGCGGTATTGGAACATGACGGTGCAATGGTGGCTGGCGCAGTACATCTACAAGAGCGCACCTGTCCGCTCCTATGTTTTAAGGTGAGTGGACCCTGCCCCACCATGGAGGACATCCTGGAACTACAACTCCCATCAGCCCCTGGGACAGTCTGCAGCTTTCTCAGCTGGGCCCCTGCCACTGAGTTGTAGTATTTTGAACTACAGTGGGGGGTCTCACTCTTGTTCCGTATTTCTCCTGCCCCTAATTAGAGTAATTACCTGGGGATAAACTGTTTCCCCTCACTTGGCCTCAGTTTTTACTTCTGTAAGGTTAGTCTCATTCAACAGAAGCAGTGTACCAAGTCCAGTGGACTCCGTAGCCATATTTTCTGGAATCTTAGCCCTGTAGGTTATTGAGAAGCCTTGTGGAGTTATTTTACCTCTTGGTTTTCTCAACTGCTAAATGGAGATAATGCTATTTATTACCGGTTTCGTAGGACAATGGGAGGATTAAAAAAGATAAAGTGTTAAATGTGCTTAATGTGAGGCCTGGTGGGTGAGTGCTTGCTATTTATTTGCTTTTTTTTTTTTTTTTTTGAGACAGACTTTCACCCTTTCACCCAGACTAGAGCGCCCTGGCCTCAGTAGCTCACAGCAACCTCAAACTCCTGGGCTTATCCAATCCTCTTGCCTCAGACTCCTGAGAAGCTGGAACTGCAGGCATCTACTATAATGCCCAGCTAGTTTTTCCACTTTAGTAAAGATGGGGGTCTTACTCTTGTTCAGGCTGGTCTCCAACTCCTGAGTTCGAGCAGATACTTTTGCCTTGTTCTCCGAGAGTGCTGGGATTACAGGTGTGAGTCACTGTGCCTGGCCTACATATTTGCTTTGATAAATGTTCATTCTTATTTCTTGAGTGGAGCCTTCAGAAGTAGGCTGTTGAAGGTGAGGAGACTGAGCCTCAGAGAAGTTAGGTAACTTGCTGAGTGCCACTCAGTCTTTCATAAGCCAGCAGATGAAGTCAGGGTATGCTATAGACATCCTCACAATGAAGAATTTATGGTGGCAGCTCTGGAACTAGACTTACCTGGGTTCAGGACCCAATTTTGATGTAAAGATCCACTCTGGTCTTGCATGCAGAATAGAACAGGTGAGAGGAGGAAAACAGGAGGTAAAGCAGGGAGACAAATTCAGAGACTTTTGAGGCTGTCCAGGTGGGAGATGATGGGGTCTCGCAGTAAGGAACAATGGCTCAGAAGTAGATAAATTTGAAAGGAAGAGTCAGGGCTTGGTGTGGACTGCATGTGGGGCAGGAGAAATAGAGGAAATGAAATATGATTCCCAGGTTATGGGTGTTGGTGACCAAGGTCATGGCAGAGCCCTCTCTTGAGAAGGGGAAGACCCAGCAGGAGTAAGTTTTAAGAGTGGGTAAGATGAGAAAGTGAGACTTGGGCTTAGCTTCATTAACATGAAGGTGACCATTAGGTTTCCTGCATAGGCAATTGGTTATGTGGCTTCTGGCACTCACGGGAGAGGTTGGTGTTAGAAGTGGACACTCTAGTGGCCTTCAGTATAGATGATAGTTTATAGATCTTGGGCTAAGGAGCAGGTCAAATCCCAGTGCACCCAAATGCATAGACCAGGGTTTCTCCACTGGGGGCATTTGTGGTGCATCCCCAGGAGACATGTGGCAATTTCTGAAGACTTTTTAAAGTTTTTGGAGTGGGCGGCGCTGTGGCTCAGTGGGTAGGGTGCCGGCCCCATGTACCAAAGGTGGCGGGTTCGAACCCGGCCCTGGCCAAACTGCAACAAAAAAGAAAATAGTTGAGCATTGTGGCAGATGCCTGTAGTCCCAGCTACTCAGGAGGCTGAGGCAAGGGAATCACCTAAGCCCAGGAGTTGAAGGTTGCTGTGAGCTATGACGCTACGGTACTCGACTGAGAGCAATAAAGTGAGACTCTCTCTCTAAAAAAAAAAAAATAGGCTCAGCGCCTGTGGCACAACGGGCTAAGGCACCAGCCACGGTACACCTGAGCTGGCGGGTTCGAATCCAGCCCGGGCCCGCCAAACACCAATGACGGCTGCAACCCAAAAAAAAAAAAATGGCCAGGCATTGTGGTGGGCGCCTGTAGTCCCAGCTACTTGGGAGGCGGAGGCAGGAGACTTGCTTGAGGCCAGGAATTGGAGGTTGCTGTGAGCTGTGATGCCATAGCACTCTACCCAGGGTGACAGCTTGAGGCTCTGTCTCAAAAAAATAAAAAATAAATAAAGTTTTTTGGAGACAGAGTCTTGCTCTGACACCCAGACTAGAGTGCCATGGTGTCATCCTAGCTCACAGCAACCTCACATTCTTGAGCTCAAGCAAGTCTCCTGTCTTAGCCTCCTGAATACCTGGGACTACAGGTGCCCACCACAATGCCTAGCTGTTTTTTCTATTTTTAGTAGAGATAGGGTCTTGGTCTTGTTCAGGCAGATCTCTAACTCCTGAGCTCAGGTGATCTATCTACCTTGGCCTTCCAGAGTGTTGGGATTATAGTCATGAGCCACTACACCCAGCCAAGAATTTGTATTTCTCACATGTTCTCAGGTGATGCTGATGCTGGACCTGGATCATACTTTGAGAACCATAGGGCTAAGGAATTGGACCTTTTGGTTCTGAGGGAGGAAATGCAATGGAACATAAGATGTTAGATCTTTAAAAGAGAAGGCCTTGATTAAGGTTGCAGGGACCTGGATAGGGACTTGAAGCTGCTGGATCCCTGAAGGAAACAGAGGCCTATAGACTCCTTCACTTCCTAGAGCTACAGAAGGAGACCCCTGGGTCTGAGGGAGGAGGTCTGGAGGAGGGACTCCTGGGTCTGAAGGAGGAGAGGCTGAGGGATTGGACACCTTGGTCTGAGGGAGGAGTTACTGGGGACCCAGACCCCTGATTGAGGAAGGAAGTGCTGGGGACCTGGACCCCTGGATTAAGGGAAGAGGAATTGGGGGCACAGATTCCTGGATCTGAGGGAGGAGAAGTTGTAGGCCTGGACCTCTGGGTTTGAGGTGGAGAAATTAGGGGCCTAGACCCCTGGGGCTGGGGGCAGTTGAGACTGCGGACCCAGACTCCAGGGTCCTGATTTCCAGCCCCTCCCCCAGGAGCGCCTGGACCATGCTACTGAGCGCCTACTGGCACGGTCTCCACCCGGGCTACTACCTGAGCTTCCTGACCATCCCGCTGTGCCTGGCTGCTGAGGGCCGGCTGGAATCAGCCCTGCGGGGCCGGCTAAGCCCCGGCGGCCAGAAGGCCTGGGACTGGGCACACTGGTTCCTGAAGATGCGCGCCTATGACTACATGTGTATGGGCTTTGTGCTACTATCCCTGGGCGACACTCTTCGGTATTGGGCTTCCATCTACTTCTGCATCCACGTCCTGGCTCTGGTGGCCCTGGGGCTGGGGCTGGCTTTGGGCGGGGGTAGCCCCAGCCGGAGGAAGACAGCATCCCAGGCCAGCAGCTTTGCCCCAGAAAAGCTCCGGGAGGAGTAAGCTGCCACAGCACTCCCTCTGCCAGCTTTTCCAGCAACCAAGCTTTTGCCTGTGAGTTCTGTGAACCAGGCTGCTGTCTTCTTTCCCAGAAAGAGTTCTTAATCTGGCTAGGGCCCTAGAGAGGATTCCCTTTTCCTCAGCTAACTACCCTGCCTCCAACTGGAGCCTAGTGGGGGTGCCAGCTCCCCAAACTTCTGCCTCCTGGCCCTATTCCCTGTGACCTCCAATGGCCACTTTCCCTCCTACAAAATCGAGATACTATCCAGACAGGAGTCTTGCTTCAGGGTATCAAGAGAGTGCTGGGCCTCCCCCAAAACAGCAGGGACCAATGAGTGATGTGGTTTCTTGGGCAAATTCTCAATTTCTTTGATTCCACAGTCCAGGGTGGATCTGGAGCCTCTGGCTGGGCCAGATTCTAGGAGTAGGGAATCTCTTTCTTGTGTATTTCACTCTACTTTTAGACCATCAAACCAGTATTTCAGATGTGGAAGGGAACATAACCTTCTCATTTCATAAAGGGGAAACTGAGGCACAGGTGAGCAGGCCTGGAGACTGCCATTCTGCTGCTCCCATCTAAACCACCTCAGGCCCCAATGCTTCTGTCACCTCTATCATCCCTTGGCCTAAGACAGGTCAGAATGTGTGAATCTTTCCCAATAAAGTGTTGCACAAAGATCCCTGTGTCTGTGTATCTCTGGGTGACAAGTGGATGGGAGGCATTTAGGCCACTGGTCCTACTGGGATGTGCTCCTGCCTAGCACAGGAGCCAGATGGGCTCAGGACATAAACTGGACTTCAGTTCCCAGGACACCTTTCCAGGCAGTGGCCCAAGAGTTTATGGGAAGTGTACCTTGTAATCTCTCTGTGCCACCTGGTGACCAGGCACAGACCTGCCCAAGGCCCTTCCCTTACCTGAGGCAGGCCCCGCCCAGATAGCCACCAGAAGCACAACGGCGTCCGAGGCCATGGAAGAAAGCCCCACCTGGGAAGCCCAGGATTCCTCTGGGGGGTGGCCAGCCCCCAAGGAGGCCAGAAGAGGTTGGGGGAGGGGGGATTCAGATCCACCCAAACTTCAGGCTGTGTGGAAGTCTGGAAGAGGAGAGGGCAGAGGCCTGGGGGAGAGGGGCAGAGTTTTGCTTGCTGAGTTTAAGGAAGTTTAAAGGGTGGGACATCCGATTCTGAGAAGGAGGGGGAGTGGCTGGGATCTGGGTATCTCAGGAACGTGAGGGGCCGGGTTCCTAAATACCTGAGCAAGAGGGAAAAGGAAGTTGAACCCTAGACTCTGCCCTGGGGAGGGGTCTGGTGGGGTTCACATTTGGGTCCTTGGGGAGGGGGTCTAGGGGTGTGGACTCCTGAGTCCAGAGGAAATAGAAGCTGGGACTTTTAAACTCCTGGGTCTGACAGAAGAGGGGCTGGTGACCAAGACTCCTGGTTTGGGGGAGGAGGGGTTGCGGGCCAGACTCCTGGGTGTTCCCAGCCCTCTACCTTCCTGCCCAGGCCAAACACTGTCCTCCATTCTCAATGAGCTCCCCAGTGCAGCTACCCTTCGGTACCGGGGCCCTGGGGTGCTGCCTTGGGGGGTCCTGGAGGAGGAGCAGGAGGCGGATGAAGGAAAGAGCATGGAGGCCTTCATGGGAGCTGCCCCAAAACAACTGCAGGAACCTGGCTGTTCCCGGGAACTGCCCTGGCCCATGCAGGCCAGGCGGGTGCACAGGTGAGGACCCAGTCTCTCTTCAGCCCTTCTCTGGTGGGCCATGTCCCCCAGGCCTGGGCCTCTCTCCTCGGCCTTCTCCCTGGTTCTCTATCCTCTCTCTCAGAGCTGCCTCTTGGGTCCCCCCCCACCCCACCCGCACCCCCGTAGTTATCTCTACTTGGAGTACTAAGTGAGCC
The DNA here is from genome assembly GCA_963573935.1 of Arctocebus calabarensis. Taxonomy (NCBI): domain Eukaryota; kingdom Metazoa; phylum Chordata; class Mammalia; order Primates; family Lorisidae; genus Arctocebus; species Arctocebus calabarensis. Next base: position 8,981 of record CAUYON010105634.1, read on the forward strand.
CTGCCTTTCTATAGCTCTGGGATTCTCTCCTGAGTTTGCTGTCTCCATGTCTCTCTTCTCCCTCCAAGCCTGCCTTTGCCTCCATGTGTGTTTGAAATCTATTGTTATTTTTTATTTTTTGCTTTATGCCTGTGTCTCTGTCTTCCCCCATCAAAGCCTATTTCTCTTTTACTTCTTTCCTTTTGCTTTCTTGCCTTCTCCCTATAAATACTGAGGGGCCCAGGGAAAAATGAAAGTGCAGGTGGCCTTTTTCAAAACTGATTACGCATTTCAAGATGGCAACAGTAGAGCCTTCAACCCAGTGCCAGGCCCTTCTGAGAGAGGGGCCCTGGGTGGCTGCTTTGGCCACATCTCTGGATTCAACCAACCGTGGATCAAAAATATTAGGATGTGGTTTATGCCTGTAATTCCAGCACTCTGGGAGGCTGAGGCAGGAGGATCTCAGGAGTTTGAGACCAGTCTGAGCAGGAGTGAGACTATCTCTACTAAAAATAAAAAAATTAACCAGGCTTTGTGTCAGGCACCAATAGTTCCAGCTACTGGGAAACAAGAGGATCTCTTGAGCCCAAGAGTTTGCGGTTGCTGTGAGCTAGGCTGATGCCACAGCACTCTGCCCAGGGAAACAGAGTGAGATTCTGTCTCAAAATAAATAAATTGATAAATAAGTTAATAATACAGATTTTAAAGCAATACAGTGTAACAACTATTTACATATCATTTACATTGTTGTAGGTATTATAAGTAATGTAGAGATGATTGAAAATACTGAGAGATTGTGGCTCAGCATCTGTAGCTCAAGCGTCTAGGGTGTCAGCCATATATGCCAGAGCTGGAGGGTTCAAATTCAGCCTGGGCCTGCCAAACAACAATGACAACTACAACCAAAAAATAGTGTTGTGGTGGGCTCCTGTAGTCCCAGCTACTTGGGAGGCTGAAGCAAGAGAATCACTTAAGCCCAGGAGTTGGAGGTTGCTGTGAGCTGTGATGTTACAGCACTCTACCCAGGATGACAGCTTGAGGCTCTGTCTCAAAAAAAAAAAAAAAAAAAAAAAAAGTACTGGGTGGTTGTGTATAGGTTTTTGCAAAGACTAGGTCATTTTATATAAGGGATTTGGACATCCACATATCCTGGTGTCCATGGGGAGTCCTAGAACCAATTCTCCATGGATACCAAGGATATTATAGAGTGAGAGCCCAGGCAAATTCCAGCCAGGGCAAGGGACACAGCAAGTCAGGACCCTATGTGCGCCTCCTCTGAAGCTCTCTTTATCCCCCAAAGTTAACTCCTTTGCTGATTGTGAGACTATGTGAGATTGCTTCGTGACTTTTCTCCACAGCTTTGCCATCTGTGTGTGCATCCCTCAAGAGCCACATTTGTTTTGAACTTTGTGTAAAATGGAATAGAGAGTTTCTTCTTCTTCTTTGTTGTCGCCTTTTTCTTTTTTTTTTTTTTGAGACATAGTGTCACTCTGTTGCCCCTGGCTGGGGTACGGTAGCAGTGGCCATAGCTCAGACCACCCTCACACTATTTGGCTCAAGAGATTCTCTTGCCTCAGCCTCCAAAGTAGCTGGGACAACAGGTGCCTACCGCAACACCCGGCTAGTTTCTATTTTTAGTAAAGACGGGGGTCTTGCTCTTGCTCAGGCTGGTCTCAAACTCCTGAGCTCAAGCAGTCCTCCTGCCTCAGCCTCCTAGAGTGCTGGCGTGAGCCACGGAGCCTGGCCTGTTGTTTCTACATTGGGATGGTTCCCAGTTTGGGGCCACTAAACCCTTTCTTCTTCTGTCTCTGACTCTGTTTCCCTTCCAGGCAGCGCCACGCGAGGTACCAAGAGGCCCCGGGCTCCGGATCTAGAGCAGCGGGATGGGCACGGCTGCTTCGGAGGTCCAAGGAGAAGATGAGTGAAGGCTTGCAGTACCTGCAGCCCTGGGGCTGGACGCTGAAGAGGATAGGGGGTGCGGTGGGGTTGGGGCCTGTGTTCTGAGGGCAAGGTGGACCCCTGTGTCTGAGGGAGGAGGGACTGGAGGCTGGGACCCCTGAATCCTAGGGGCCGGGGGGCCACTCGGTTTGTGGGAGGAGAGACTGGGGCCTGGTACCCTGAGTCTGAGGAAGGAGGGGCTGGAGACCTGGACCACTGGGTCTGAGGGAGGAGGAAATGGAGGAAGTCCCCTAGATCTAGGGAGGAGAGGCTGGAGTCTGTAGTCCGCGGCCGGCCTGGGCGGGGCTGGGCCCGCCCCAGGAAGGAACCGAGGCCTCTCTGCTGCTCCCTGCAGGCCAGTTCGGCGCCGGCACCGAATCCTACTTTTCCCTGCTGCGCTTCCTGCTGGTTCTCAACGTGCTGGCGTCTTTACTTACCGCGTGCATGATTCTGCTGCCCACCTGGTTGGAAGGCGCTCCCCCAGGCCCTCCTGGCCATGGGACCTTGCCCTGCAACTCCTATAACCCCTACCCCCAGGGCCTGGTCACATTCCCCACCCAGCTTTTCAACTTGCTCTCCGGAGAAGTAGGTGCCTGGTTCTCCAGGAAATTCCCCACCCATGTTTGCTGCCCTCGCTGACCTGCCCTTGAACCCGCTTCCTCCCAGCCCCACGGTGACCCTTACTCCGCTTTTGCCTCCCCAGGGTTACCTGGAATGGTCCCCTCTCTTCTATGGCTTCTACCCGCCTCGCCCACGCTTGGCGATCACCTACCTGTGCTCAGTCTTTGTCATTGGTCTCATCTACCTCCTGCTCATTTTGCATCGGTCAGTGTCAGTGAAACCTCACGCCCCCTGACCCATTGGGTAGGGTGGGAATGGAGTAAGTGGTGGTGGTAGAAGCGCCCTCTCCCAGAGAATCTTGAGTGGCCCTTTCCTCCGTTTGAGTTAAAATCAATTTTTAAATATTTCTTACATGCTGAAGGCCAGGCATACAAGAACTTTTTCTCACTCTTTTTTTTTGGAGACAGAGCCTCAAGCTGTCGCCCTGGGTAGAGAGCTGTGGCATTACAGCTCACAGCAACCTCCAATTCCTGGGCTCAAGCGAGTCTCCTGCCTCCGCCTCCCAAGTAGCTGGGACTGCAGGCGCCCGCCACAACGCCCGGCCATTTTTGTTTTGGTTGCAGCCGTCATTATTGTTTGGCAGGCCC
>CAUYON010105638.1:0-24594 GCA_963573935.1 Arctocebus calabarensis
CCATCTCCTATGCCTAGGTCAATTTCTTGTGAATTTCTTAGGCCTCAATTCCATGAAAGGACTGTATCCATTCATTGATACATTCATTCACCTTGCCCCTGGTGCAAGGGACTGTATTCATTTGTTTCCTGGCCAAGGAACCCATACACCTATATATACCCTGAGACTAAAGGCCTAAAAGAGGAGATGGGGAAAGATTGGGAGAGAAACGGAGAGAGCTTTTCTCTCCCCACTAGAATTTTCTCCCTCTAACAGGTGCTTTAATGTTTTCTGTATTCTTTTCCTTCCTTTCTGTGAATAAATTCTGTCTTACAGAAAAAAAAAAAAGAAACAGCCTCAAAGATGCTAAATAAATATTAAAGCTGTTTCCTATGAGAAATAGACAAATATAGCAACATAATGAGAAATTTTAATGAACCTCTATATGGTATTAAGATGCTTAGATAAAGCAATAAACAAACAAACAAAAAACCTGAAGTATGTAACATGTTTAAGGAATACCATTAATAAATTCAATATCTGAATCTGGTCAAACAATCAACACATACTTGTAAATTTCAGATACACATAGAATATTTATAGTAATTGGCCCAAACAGTAAGCCATAAAACTGAGCTTAATGAATTTCCAATGAATAATGCAATTGAGATCATCTGACAACTAGGCTAAAAAGTAATGTCTTAATAATATACATTAGAAAATTATAAAAAACTTGAAAATTATTTGTAAGTAAATAAAAGTAACCAAATAAATTAATCAAAATAAGCAGGATGATGGTACTTTCATAAAAAAATATTGCTTCATGGGTGGTGCCTGTGGCTCAGTGAGTAGGGTGCCAGTCCCATATACCAGAGGTGTCGGGTACAAACCTGGCCCTGGCTAAAAACTGCAAAAAAAAAAAAAAAGAAAAGAAAAGAAAGAAAAAAAAATATTGCTTCAGGTGCTTTTAAAAATAATGAAGAAATATATAAACTGAGTATTCTTTTTTTTTTTTTTTGAGACAGAGCCTCAAGCTGTCATCCTCGATGGAGTGCTGTGGCATCACAGCTCACAGCAACCTCCAATTCCTGGGCTCAAGCGAGTCCCCTGTCTCTGCTTCCCAAGTAGCTGGGACTACAGGCACCCACCACAATGCCCGGCCATTTTTTGGTTGCAGCCGTCATCGTTGTTTGGCGGGCCGGGCTGGATTCGAACCCGCCAGCTCAGGTGTACGTGGCTGGCGCCTTAGCCCATTGAGCCACATGCGCCGAACCTAAAGTGAGTATTTTAAGTATCTGTTTTAGGAACCTGAAAAAATATAATAGATAAGTGATAAAGGAATTATAGAATAATGGATGAGGGAGAGGAAGAAAAATGACTCTGAAATAGATACCATCCATGAAAACAAATATCTCTATATTTTGTATTATTTACAAAAAAAGAGAGATGAATAATTAGTATCATATGTAAGAGAAGTCATTATTAAAACTCTAAAACAAGTGCTTAATGTGGAATCAGACATGATCTTATGTCAAATAAGTTTGAAAAATTAGGTAGTTTATAACTTTCAAAAACAAACATACAAGCACTTAAGGTTACTTCAAGAGGAAATGTTATAGAATTATACCATAGATGCATAGTTGTTAAATACAGTTAATGAAAAGTTAAACATATGTATCCCAATCCCTAAATTTTCATGAACTTTTTATAAAATCTCTCCACAGGCTGACATAATCAAGAGTTTTTTCCATACTTTCTTCTAGGACTTTTATCATTTCATGCCTTAGGTTTAAATCTTTTATCCATCTTGAACCAATTTTTGAAAGTGGTGAAAGGTGTGGATTCAGTTTCAGTCTTTCACATGTGGTTATTCATATATTGAATAGGGGTTCATTTCCCCACTGTATACTTTTGTTTGGTTTATCAAAGATCAGATGGCTACTCGACACTGGTTTCATATGTTTGTTTTTATTCCATTCAAAATGTTTATGTCTCCATTTTTGTGCCAATACCATAATTTTGATTACTGTAGATTGTAATTTAGACTTTATGGGGTGATGCCTCCAGCTTTGCCTTTATTATTAAAAATTGCCTTGATTATATGTGTTTTTTTTTCTGGTTCCATACAAAACAAAGAACTATTTTTTCCAGTTCTTCAAAGTATGATATTGGTACTTTAATGGGGATTACATTGAATTTGTAGATTGTTTTGGCAAATATAAACATTTTAATAATGTTGACTCTTCCCAGCCAGGAGCATGATATCCTCTTCCATTTGTTAATATCTTCTGGTATTTATTTACTCATGTTTTCATAGGTTTGTTTGTAGAGGTCCTTCACCTCTTTTGTTAGATATATTCCTAAGTATTTCATTTTCTTTAAAGCTGCTGTGAAGGGAATGTGTCTTTGATTAGTTTCTCAACTTGACTATTACTGGTGTATACAATGGCTACTGATTTGTAGCCATTGATTTTATACTCTGAGATGTTACTGTATTTCTTGATAAGTATACAGTAACATCTCAGAGGCTGGAAGGTGAGTCTCTGAGGTTCTCTTATTATAATATGTCATCAGCAAACAGTGAGAATTTGACTTCCTTTGCCCCAATTTGGATGCCCTTTAAAGCCTTCCTTTGTGTCATTGCATTGGCAATTCCAGCACTGTGTTGAGTAGTGGCTATAGAGGAGATTGTTGTCCGGTTTTAGTTGTCAGTGGAAAAGCTTTCAGTTTTACTTCATTCAATATCATATTAGCTGTGAGTTTGTCATAGATGGCTTCAACCATTTTAAGAAATGGACCACTTATGCCTATGTTCTTAGGTATTCTTGGTAGAAAAGAATGCTGAATTTTATCAAACACTTTTTCTGCCTCTATTGAGAGGATCATATGGTCTTTGTTTTTGCTTCTATTGTTGTAGTGAATTACATTTATGGATTTGCATATGTTAAAACAGCCTTGTATCCCTGGGATGAAGCCTAGTTGAGTATAATATGTAATTTTTTAATGTGTAGCTGTATTCTATTGGTTAAGATTTTATTGAGGTTTTTGGCATGTATATTCATTAGTGAAATTGGTCTGTAGTCATTCTCCTTTTTAGTTGGATCCTTTCCTGGCTTTGGAATCAGGGTGATGTTTGCTTCAAAGAATGTGTAAGGGAAGATTTCTTCCTTCTCCATGTTTTGGAATAGTTTCTACAATATTGGTGCAAGCTCTTCTTTGAATGTTTGATAGAGTTCTTATACGAAGCCAGGGCTTTTTTTGCTGTCGTTAAAAGAATTTTTGCTATCCTTGTCTTTGATCTCAGTGATTGATTTTAGTGTCAAGTCAAGAGATTATTTCTTTGGGGAGAGAGGATAAAGGGTGGGATCACACTTGAGATGCATCTTTGAAGGGTCAGGAGAAACCTACTAAATGCAGAATACAAATGTTTTCACACAATAAACGATAAAATCTCATGAACGTTATGTCGAACAGGAGGATGAAAATATTTCAGATTGTACCCTACACTGTACCCCATGATTGAACTAATGTACACAGCTATGATTCAATAAAAAATAGATTATTTATTGAAATAATAATTATAATTTCTTCTTAGTTAAGTTTAGGGTGTGATTCCAGGTATTGGCCCATTTCCTCCACATTGTACAATTTCTGGGCATAGAATTTTTTTTATAGTAGTCAGAGATTACATGTTTTATGTCTGTTATTTTTCCTTCTCCATTCTCGCTCCCTCTCACATTTAATTGTGGTTAAATAATTAAAAATGAAGAGACATTTTTATTAGGTATTGGTCTATTTCCTCCACAATGTCCTATTTCTGGGCATAGACTTTATTTTATAGTAGTCAGAGATTATATGTTTTATGTCTGTTATTTCTCCCTTTTCATTCTTTGTCCCTCCCACATTTAATTGTGGCTAAACAATTAAAAATGAAGACATTTTTATTAGACATTTTACTTTTTGTTTCTGGTTAATCTGACCAAAGGTTTATCAATTTTATTTTTTTTTTAAAAACAATTTTTTATTTTATCAATTTTGTGAATAATTTCTTTGTTTTCAATTTCATTTAATTCTGATTTAAGTTTTGTTATTTGTTTTCTTCTTCTAGGTTTGGGATTCAATTTTTCTTCCTTATGCATTTCCTTAAAGTGATTCATTAGGTTGTTGATATGCTCTCTTTCTGTTTTTGGATGTAGGCATCTAATGTGATAATTTTTCCTCTTAGGACTGCTTTTGCAGTATCTCACAGGTTTTGATAACTTATAGCTTCATTGTTGTTATGTTTGATGATTTTAATAATTTATTCCTTTATGTCTCCCTTGACCCAACTATCATTTAGCATAAAGTTGTTTAATTCCATACCTTTGTGTGGAAATTAAAGTTTGTGTAGGAGTTGAGTACTACCTTTATTGCCTCAGGGTCTGAGAAAATGCAAGGTGTAATTTTATTTATTTTAATTTTGTTGAGGTTTGATTTGTACCCTAGAATATGTTCTATTTTGGATTATGTTCCATAAGATGACAAGAAGAATGTATATTCCTTAGCTTGTGAATGGTGAGTTCTGCATATTTCTATTAAGCCCATTTATTCATTTATTGTAGGATTGCATTTAAGTTTCTTGTACCTTGTTTAGTTTCTGTTTAGATGATCTGTCCAGTTCTGCCCAAGGAGTGCTTTAGTCCACAACTATTATGGTATTATGAGAAATCATATTACTCAGACCAAACAAAGTCTACTTTTTAAATTTGGGAGCAATTAAATTTGGTTCATAAATATTAAGAATTGAAATGCTCTCTTATATTATTTCCTTGACCAGTATGAAGTGATCACCTTTGTGTTTTGTAACTTTAGTTGCTTTAAATTCACTTGTATCTGAATATAAGTTTGCAACTTCTCCTTTCTTCTGATGTCCATTTGCCTGAAATACTGTATTCCATCACTTTCCCCTGAATTTTGGGTTGTCCTTCAAGGGTAGATATGTTTCCTTGGGACAAACATGGATAGCTTGTACTTTTTTATTCAATAGGCTAGCTTGTGCCTCTCTTCATTTGGGAATTCCTGCCATTCACATTTATTGAGAGAATTTGTAAGTGTGGTGGAGTTTTATTTATCTTATTTTATGAAATACCATTGCTTAGTTTTATCCTGTGCACTATTATGGAAGCTAGGTTTTGTCCTTTAGTTTCTGTGTGTCTACTTTGCTGATGGTCTATTTTACTGATCAATGAGGAGAGTAGGTCTAAGTATTTCTTGTAGAGTTGGTCTTGTTGTGGTGAATTTTCTCAATGTTTGTATTATCAGCAAAAGATTTGATTTCTCTATCAATTTTGAAGCTTAGGTCAGGAAAATACAGAATTCTGGGCCAAAAATTGTTTCTTTTAAGAAGTTTAAAAATTGATGACTGCTCTGTTTTGGCTTGGAAATTTGAGCTGAAAAGTCTGCTGTCACCCTGATGGCTCTGCCCCTGTAAGTCAGTTGGTGCTTAGTCCTGTCTTCTTTCAAAATTTTCTGTTTTGTCTTGACTTGGGAAATGTCATGACAATTTGTGTTGCAGATGGTGATTTGTGCTGAGAGGGCCTAGAGTTTGATATCCGTCTAAACAGAGTCCTTTGGAACCACTAGTCATACTTGGAAAGTTTCATTTATGATATCCTACAGTGGGACTCCAATTTCTTTTAGATATTCTTCTTCCTATTCAGGAATATCTATGATTCATATGCTTGTATGCTTCATGAATTCCCATAATTCTCTGAGCTAATATTCTGTTTTCTCTCTCTTCTTTTATGCCTCTTTAACTGCCTGGGTTAACTCAAGTGCTTTCTCCTCTACCTTAGAGATTCTTTTTTCTTTGTAGTCTAATATGTTCTTGATACTTTCTACTGCACGTTTAAGTTCCCTAATTGACTCCTTCCTTTCCTTAAGCTCTGCCATATATTTTTTATATGCTTCATATCTTTTATCCATTTTTGATTCTGTCTTTCAACTTTCTCATCAATTCCGTTTATTGCCTTATCATCCATATTTTAAATTCTCTTTCTGCCTTCCCATTACTTCTTCATAGGTGGATTTTTCTGCAGTAGTTGCCTTATTGTCCCTTGTGCATGTTGCTTCTTTTGTTTTTTCATGTTGTCAGAATTTTTCTATTGCTTCCTCTTCATGTGTGTTTTCTTATTCACTTCCTTCCATATTTTTTCCTTCTTACTGACTTCTTTGCTTTGAATTACCTTTTTTCCGAGCTTAGATGTTAAAATGGCCTTTTGGTATAAGGCCAAAAGGAAGAGAATGATAAAGAATGATAAGGGAAAAAGAAGAGAGAAATAAACAAAGAGAAAAAAATACAAAATAATGGGAGTGAAAGAAAAGAATTGGAGAAAAGGAGAGAAGGACCGAAAGAATGAAAGAAAACAGACAGGAGAAATGGTGTTGTGTAGTAGGATGCTATGTCCACACCACAACTCCAGGACTTCGAGAGGTGGGCTTGGCAGTTCTCTCACTGCTAGGACTCCTCACCTGCCTTAGGAAAAGCAAGACCCCTACCTCTGCCAAGAATAGAAATGGAAACAAACAAAAAAGAAAATAAAAATTTAGCAGTATGTCATAGTGGGGACTTGCCAATACTTTCTTTCCAAAGGCCAAAGCTAGAAGGACACCCTTGACATGAGCTCATGCCCTCCTTAACTGGATCCCTGCCATGAGCCACCAGCCATACCACTGATGTTATCTTCCCAGTAGTCAGAGAAAAGGAAACAAAGATAAAAATAGATAAAGCAAATTTAAAATATAATTATGTAAGATGAAGAAAAAAAGGTACATTTTAAATTTTGTATGAATGATTCAGGTGGGAAAGATGAGAAAACTAGAAAAATCTGTACCAAAAGAGAGAAAAACGGAAAATAAAAGAGAGCAAAAGTTCTAAAAAGCTGCAACAAAAATGAGGAAGCCCTTTCTATTATAGAAAGGAAAAATGAAAAACTAAAAATCCAATCAACCAAAACCAAAGAAAAACACAAAACAAAAACATTTCAAACAACCACAGTAGCAGAAAAAGAAGAAAAAGGACACACATATACACACTGCAGCAACACAACTGTTGTGTTGTTAGGAGATGGAGAATACATACTGTGTTTGTACTGGACAATGCATCCCCCAAACCAATCTCATTGCCAAGGAGATCATGTCTTGACTTCCTGACTTAATTGCTCTCAATCAGTGCCTGATTGTTTCATCAGCATTCAGTCCCTATGGGATTGAGGTCTTAAGGTTCTCACCGGATTCCATAGGTAGCAGATCTACTGTGCCTTCTGATGACAATCCCCAGTGCTGTTCCCACAAAAGTGGATACCCAAGACCAATAGGAATTCCAGAGCTAGGCCCTGTATTAGCACCCAGTGGCCCATTTCTCACACACAGCCTTCCTAATGGCATCTCAGCTAGCAGCCAACCTGATTGGTAAATCCACTCTACATGGTATTCAAACCCAATGACTGGACACAATTTAAGTCTGCACATTCCTTTAAGCCTTCCAACACTGCTCCAGTAAGTAGATTGGCCCCAAATCAAAAAGCTTCTGAGTAGCTTCTTCCTGTATCCCCAGTCCTTTCTAATAAACATATTTTTAAAAACAAACTTTATCTTTTGCACTGTTGGATCGTCCTTATTTTTTTATTTCGGATTGATACCAGGGTACAACTAATTAGGATATACTGTTTACATTTCTATAGTAGAGTTCAAGTTGTAGTTGAAGCTCTTCGTACAGGTGTTGTGATACACATTCTTACATTGTGCTCTTACATTAGGTGAGAGCTCACCAATCTTCCTTCCTTCCCTCCACCCCACTTCCTGCCTTTCTCCCACTTGAATATATTTGTGTGTTTCTCTCCTATGGATGTGCACTTGTTTTTCTTTTGGTTTCATATTAGTAATAAGTACACTGGATACTTGCTTTTCCTTTCTTATGATACTTTACTAAGAAGAATGTGCTTTCTCTCTATTCAGGTAAATACAAAAGATGTAAACTCTCCATCTTTTTTTTTTTTTTTGTAGAGACAGTGTCTCACTTTATCATCCTTGGTAGAGTGCTGTGCAGTCACAGCTCACAGCAACCTCCAGTTCTTGGGCTTAGGTGATTCTCTTGCCTCAGCCTCCCGAGAAGCTGGGACTACAGGCGCCCACCACAACACCCGGCTATTTTTTGATGCAGTTTGGCTGGGGCCGGGTTTGAACCCACCACCCTCATAGTATTCCATGATATACATATACCACAGTTAATTAATCTATTCGTGGGAAACTTTGGTTGTTTCCACATCTGGACAATCATGAATTCTGCTGTAATAAATATTCTACTACAAATTCCCTTGTGATGAAATGATTTTTTTTTTCTTCTGGGTAGATATCTAGTAATGGGATTGTGGGTAAAATGGAAGGTCTACCTTTAATATTTTGAGGATTCTCCATACTTTATTCTATAGGGGTTATATTAGTTTCCAATCCCATCAACATATAAAAGTGTTCCCCTCTTTCCACATCCACACCAGCATTTGCAGCTCTGGAAATTTGTGATATAGGCTATTCTCTCTGGAGTTAGCTGATGACACAGAGTAGTTTTGATTTGCATTTGTCTGATGATTAGAGACCATAAACATTTTTCATGTGTTTGTTGGCCATTCATTTGTCTCTTTCAGATAAATTTCCTTTTAAGTTGCTTGTCCAGTTATAAATGGGATTGTTTGCTCTTTTCTTGTTGATTAATTTGAGTTCCTTGTAAATTTCAGTTATCAAGATGAGGTTAAGGCTTTGATAGGGATTGCATTGAACCTATAGTCCTCTTTGGGAAATATGAACATTTTAACATTGTTGATTCTTCTCATCCATGAGCATAGTATGTTCTTCCATTTGTTAACTTCTGCTATTTTTTTTCTCAGGGTAAAACCAGCACATTGTACCCCATAAATGCATTATTGTATATAGCTATTATTTAATTAAAAAATAAAGAAAAAATAAATTCAACCCAATAAGCAAGAGAAAAAATATATAGATCTCTTTTTCCCTCTTGTATTATAATCCTGTTACCCAATTATTTCCTTTAACATTTCTTGTAATGTAGGTCTATTGCATTAAATTCTCTCAGATTTTGTTTGCTGATAAACAAACAAACAGCACTTCCATTTGTCTATTTTTTTATTCATTTACGTACAGTAAAATTAACTTCTGTTGTGTTATATGAGTTTTGATAAATTCATTCAGTCAGCCAATCATCAATGCAATAGGGATATAAAACAGTTCTGTCATTCAAATAACTCTCTCATGCTTTGTATCTGTAGTCAAACTTCTACAAGCCAAGTTACTGAAAAACACTACATTGCACTGAAAAAAACTACAGTGCCTTGTTTACTATTTGTGTAATTTTGCCCTCTAAATATTGTCACACATTAGTATTAAATTGATCCATAGGTAGATTTTCAAGCCTCCCTTCTGCCACTTAGCATAACAAGTTCAAGATTGACTCACATAGTTGTGTTATAACAGATTGCTTTTTTAGTACAACTTGATTAGTAACATTCCAATGCACAGACCATAATTTGTTCATACATTTATCAGGTGAAGGTCATTATTTTTTTACCCACGGTACTTTGTGATTATACATAATACCACTATAAACATTTGCTTTACTAGGTTTTTGTGTAACTAAGATTTTTCATTTTCCTTGACTAAATACTAGTCCTGAGATTGTTGGGTCATACAGTTCATGTGTGTGTAATTTTATAAGCACATGCCAGACTGCTATCCAAAGTGATTACCTTATTTTGCATTATTGCCTGCAGTATATGCAATTTCTACTTGTTTATCATCCTTATCAACAACTGATATCATCGGTTTTGTGTGTGTATGTACTGGCCACTCACTGGTACATGTTGTGGTAACTCAAAGTGATTTTAATTTGCATTTGCTTAATGACAACTTATGCTGATTTTTTTCATGTGCTTATTTTCTATCTGTATATATCTTGTTTAGTGACATATTTGTTAAAATATTTTGACTTCTTTCAGATTTTATGTTCCAGTATTTTTTAAACATTTTTGCTTTTGTTGTTCCCGTTCAAACAATGTATATATATTTATATGTGTGTATGTGTGTGTGCATGTGTGTATTTATATCTTTCTTCATCTGTGTCCAGTTAATAAATAAACCCATCAAGATAATTTTTCACTGGTTGAATTATTAGTGTTAGCACTTTGATTCAACTCTATATTATAGTTTTCATTTCTGGAAAAATTCCCCATTTCTATTTTTCATCCTTTTCTTTAATGTATTTTAATATATTTGCCCCCTTTTGTTAATATTAGCCATAATTATTTTATGGTTCCTTAGTAATGCCTACTGTAACTGGATCATCTGTTAGTCTGCTTCTGTGGATTCATATATTACATGTCTTAAAAATGAGTTGTTTTTTCTAGCTGCTCAGTTCAACTTGTAATTTTTTGAATTGAATGACAGTTATAATGTGTATAAAACAAAGACCAACTATGTGTTCCTCTCCTTCCTTTTACTTGCAGTCAAATTCTAAGTACATCTGTGGTGAGTCTTGGAAAGAAGAAGTTTCTGTTATTCTTTTAACAGTGGCTGATCTCTATTTGGTATTGTTTTTAGATGCTTGGATCAAGAAGTTCCTTGCTCCTCACTTGCAGACAGAAGTTTTGCTTCTATACACATTCATTTTGACTAGAACTGGCCATTACTTCAAAATCATAAATTAATTATTATAAAACACCAAATTAAGGTACTCAAAAAAATTTCTTAAAAACTACATAAAGTTATTTTGTAAAGTTAACAGCCTTATTCTATTATAATATCTCTCAATAAACCTAGAGATTACATGATACCTAGTAAAATGTTTTGAAATAAACCATTTAAAATCAGGTAGAGAAATCTTGAATGCTTGACATTCAGTATACTGGGGATGGGTTTTATGACTCTGAATAATTATTAGGGTTCATTTAATCAAAACTTCATAATTGTACTCACTATTTGTTACCAACCATTCTAACTATGTGCTGGTATACAGTTAGCTTTTACTTTAATACTTGATTTTTTGATTGTTTGTTTGTTTGTTTGTTTGTTTTTTGGAGACAGTCTCAAGCTGTCACCCTGGCTAGAGTGCTGTCGTGTCACAGCTCATAGCAAACTCTTGGGCTTAAGCAATTCTCTTGCCTCAGCCTCCCAAGTAGCTGAGACTCCAGGCACCCACCACATGCCTGGCTATTTCTTGGTTGTAGTTGTCGTTGTTGTTCGGCAGGCCTAGGCCGGATTCAAACCCGTCAGTGCCAGTGTTTGTGGCTGGCTCCCTAGCCACTCGAGCTACAGGTGCCAAGCCTCTTATTACTTATTTTAATCTCAGGAAATATTTTAAATTTTAATTCTTCATTTTTCAGAAGTAGAAATTATAATACAATAATATACAGTGCCAAGTTTCTTAGCCAGGATTTGATGATAGTTATTTAAGAGTTGATGAACTATTTTTCTAACAGTCCTGATAAGATAGAAACTACATATAATCTAAGTGATGAACTAGAATGCATGCTAGTCAATTGCTTTTTCATTTTTTAAAATGTTAATTTGTATAGATATAGTGGGTAAAAGTGCAGTTTTGCTGCATGGATACATTGTGTAGTGGTGAAGTCCAGGCGTTTTGGGTAAACATCACCCAGATAGTGTCCATTGTGCTCATTGAGTATATTCTCCTCTCACCCTCCCTCTACCTTCCCAGTCTGTCCACTCTTCCACTGTCCATGCATCTGTGCACTCATTATTTAGCTCCCACTTTTAAGTGAGAGCTTGTAGTATTTGACTTTCTGTTTCTAAGTGGTTTCACTGAAGATAATGGCCTCCAACTCCTTCATGTTGCTGCAAAAGGCATAATTTCATTCTTTGTTTTATGCTGAGTAGTATTCCATTATATTTGTAAACCACATTTCCTCTATAGATATTGCAATCATTTTTGTCAATGTCTTAGTCAAGACAATTACAATAAATGGATTGTTTGTGTTTGGGTGTTTACTTAACTCACAAAGATTTAGTTAATATAGAATATACACTAATCATATTCTATTCCATTATAAAAGGATATACTTATGTGTAGGAAATTATAGAAGAAAATTTTTAAAAAGAGCAACAAACTATTGGTGGTTAGAAAGCTGGAAAAAAAATCCCTAAAAAGGAAATGATTTTAAAGTTTCAATAATATGATTCCTTTTAGTATTTTAAACAAGTGATGATGAAAAAGAAAAAATATATATATATTTTGGAAATATCTATAAATCCAAACTAATTAGAGTAGGTATTCATTTCTCCTTTTAGTTATTCACTTGTAAAAATGGTGGTGTGGTGTTCTGAAAAATTATCAGTTTTAGAATAGAATTTTTCTTTGCTTAAATCCTAACCCTATCATTTGTTCTTGTAGCTGTGTGATATTGGCATAATATTTAGATGTTTGTTTGTTAAGTTTAATTATTTTAACCCCATTGATCGCATCCCAAATGCTGCATGTTTATTGTGCTTAGATATATAATATCTAATTAATCTTATAATTAAAAATAAAAATATAATAATTAAAAATAAAGCAATTGATGTTATCACACTTATGATCAAGGTAAATTGCATGGTAGGATCTTAAAATGTTTTATGATATCTATTTTACACTCTAAATTGCATTAAAATTGTCACTATTTTAGGTTCCTGTCAAAGCTATGCATACATTTCCATAACTCTAACAATTGTACTTATCACTACTTCCATTTAACTTATGAAAACTATTCACATAATTTAGGAAAGAAATCCCTTCTTATTCCACAAATAGAAAACACATATTACTTCTCTTTAAAGAGTGGAAAATAGCTTAATAATTAAACTCATTTTAAGAAATCTATATAATTATAATTTCAATTTCTTAAAATTCCTACCCAGGTATAATGAGAAACGCAAAGCACAATGCAACATGGCATCTGAGCGGATGCTGTCACTTTACTCACCCACTCGTAAGTATATTTCAATTGTGCTTCAGACTGACTTTACTACAATTAGTAATTATTATTCTAATTTATCTATAATTACTTTATTCATAATTAGGGCACCAAAGGCCCAATTAAGATCCCAAATTAAAGGCTAAAATTAAAGGCTCAATTTTTGAATTGAGACTGACGAAAAGAGCTAAAAGAAAAAATTTTTAAATGGCTACTAAGACCTCACAGGGTGTAATACTGAAGAGTATGAACAAATTTAATAATTCAAGAAAAACTATAATGCGTAGTATTTATTACTTGTGTTTTATTGCATAGACATTTAAAAGATTACTATTTTTTATTTTGCCTTTATTATGTTTCATTACTTGGAAAATGTTTAACAAAATAAGATTTTCTAATTGTTATTTCTGGTATTGATATTTTAGTGGCCTTCTTAAATTTTATTTTAAGTCATACTCTTAGATGTTTCTTCTTCTTCTTCTTCTTCTTCTTCTTCTTCTTCTTTTTCTTCTTCTTCTTCTTTTTATTATTGTTATACCTTTAAATGTGGTTTATTCTAAAACTCTGAAATTTCAACTAACATAATTCATCTATTTGAATTTTACCCTACTTTTTATAAATTTACTCCAATCATTAGAGATACTTCTATCATGCTCCAGGTCACAAGGGGCACTGTAATTATCAAATTATAGAACAAAACCAAAATTTCCTTGTCAGTGTTCTATCAACTTCAAGAACAAAATTAAAATGAAGAATAAATACAAAAAGTTAGTGTTTATTACAGTACACCTTCATTACCTCAAGCTGTTCATGGAGACTTTATTTCCAGAAACTCCTAAAATAGTATTATCATCAAGCTATCAAAGACAGCCCACGATTTGCCTTCACAGCTTTCTAAATAGCTTTATAAAATTAATATTCTGAATAAAAGTGATACCATTTGCCCACTTATCAAATACTTTGTAGAAAAGGGAAAATATACTTACATCTTTCAAAATAATTTGTATGTAGTATATTGAATCAAATTTGATTTCATTACTATAAGTGGAAATCAAATGTGAGCCTAAGAGAAATTTACATGGATCAACCAAGAATCCATCCATATTGAGAATTAAACTCAGTGATTGTGATCATTGTTCCTTTTTTCATAGCCAAGCTGACAGATTCCACGTTAATAAACTGGGAAAATTCACATTACTGATTTGGTGCCTATTTACATTTTTAGCAATGATAACATAAATATTTTATCAGTGAATGTCTAAGTTCAAGGCCATTCCCATCGTTATGTTTTCACTAGAGGATACAAAATGGATCGACTTAACCGTGGATCATTTAAATTTCATAAATCATTGTAACTAATTTCAAAGTTACTCATTTTATTAGAAAGAGAACTTTAGATTCAGACTCCCTTGGTTTTCACCTGCTTAAAGATTATAAGACATTAAGGGAGTCATTTATATTAATCCCTCTGTTCTACAAATTCATCTGCAGATAGGAGTAAAATTAGTATTCAATTCCTACTTGTATATTAAATGATCTATATCTATAAATCCCTTTTAAACTACCTGCAATGTGGTATATTATATATTACAATCTTATAAATATAATTTAAATATTATGTTGCCCATTGTAATTAGCGCTGCATGTAGATTAGTATATCCCTAGAGAGTTTTGATTTTCTGCTACCAAGAATATGATAGATGACAAAAAAAGACAGTTGATGTAATAATAAATGGTGAAGTATATGAACACAACAAAATTTTGTTCCAACAATGCACAAACATCCTGCTCTTAGAGTAGGAGGTATTTTGGGTCAGCAAATAATTTAGAAGTAGAAAATTGAGCAAAGCACACAAATGATATTTTGCTGAGCATGACTGTTACAAACTTTGAAGTGAACTATAAATTGATTTTTGTTAAGGAGTAAAGAGCTGCAAGCAAGAAAACTAAAGGTATTCAAGCAATAATATTTTCAAAGGACTCAGATTATGAGATTTAAATCAATAACATCTTATACAGATCTTATATTGGTAGAATTATTATATTAAGAACTGTCTATCAAGATGTTATATTTACATATAAAGATGATATTATCTAAATTTCCAAGTATGTGTATTGCAAAGAAAATTTAATTTAAAGAAAATATATCCAAATGCAGAATTCAAAAATAATATTAGATAATTTTTGTCAAGAGCATATATTTGTTAGGACCCTGTTAAATATGTTACATGCATTATCTTATTTATATCCAAAAACCTGTGTAGTAAATGTGTTACCAGACTTAGTCTTGAAACAACTTTATTGGTATCATCTAAATATAGTAAAATTTACTATTTTTAGTTGCATAGTTCAGTGATTATAAAACATATATACATTTGTGTAACCAATACTACTTATTAATAAAAAATGAGCAAGTAATCCCATTTCATTGTGGACAAGGGACTTGAACAGAAGCTTCTCTGAAGAAGATAAGTGCATGGCCTGTGTCTGTGACACAAGAAAAAATACTTATCATCTTTAATCATGAGAGAAATGCAAATCAAAACCACTATGAGATATCATCTAACTCCAGTAAGAGTGGCTCACATAACAAAATCCCCAAACTACAAATATTGGCATGGGTGTGGAGAAAACGGAACACTTCTGCACTGCTGGTGGTAATACAAGCTAATAAGTTCCTTTTGGAAAGAAGTATGGAGAATACCCAGGATCTAAAACTAGACCTGCCATTTGATCCTGCAATTCCTCTACTAGGTGTATATCCATAAAAGACCAAAAATCACTTTATAACAAAGATATTTGCACCAAATTGTTCATTGCAGCCCAATTCATAATCGCCAAGTGATGAAAGAAAACCAAGTGCCTGTCGACCCATGAATGGATTAATAAATTGTGGTATATGTATACCATAGAATATTATGCAGTCTTAAAAAGAGGTGGAGACTTTACCTCTTTTACGTTTACATGGATGGAGCTGGAACACATCCTACTTAGTAAAGTATCTCAAGAATGGAAAAAAAAACATCCAAAGTACTCAGTACTATTATGAAACTAATTTACAATCACTCACACTTTCATGTGGAGAATAGATCACAACCATTGCCACGGATGAAGAAGGGAAGAGGGGGGAATGGGAATGGATGGGGGAGGTCAGATCAAGGGAGGGTGAATGGTGGGATCACACCTATAGTGCATAATGCAAGGGTACATATCAGATCTATTAGTATAGAGTACAAGTGTCTTAACACAATAATTAAGTAAACAAGATAAGGTATAAGATAAGTGTGATGTAAGTGTTCCTAATTCTATATGATATCAGCACATCGTACCCCATAAATGCATTAATGTACATTAATGTATACATGATCTATGTGTTTATGATTTAATTAAATAAATAAATAAATAACATGATTTTCAAAAAATAGAGAAAGCAACTGAGTAGACTTTTTCTAAAAAAGGTATTCAAATGGTCAGCAAGCATAGGCAAAATTGCTCAACATTATCAATTATCAGAGACATGCAAATTAAAAATCACAATGAGATAATACCCCACATCTATTAGAATGGCTGTTATCAAAAAGACAAAAGATAATAAATGTGGGTGGGAATGTGGATAAAAGGGAGTCTTGTACACTGTTGGTAGAAATGTAAATAACTCAATAAGAGGTATGGTGTTCCCCTTAAAAATAACAGTAAAAAGTTTCCTCCAAAATGAAAATAGAAGTACTGTATAATCCAGCAATCTCACTATTATGTACCCAATATAGTAATACTATTGTATTTTTACAATAAATTCAATAAGTATGTCAAAGAGAAAAGAAATCAAATTGTTTTAGAATAATTCCTCTAGCATTGTGTTGTTTGGTATTTAAGCCAAATTAAGATAAAGTTTATATTTTTTCCATTTTTGTGACTAAGTCATACCTGTGTACATTAATGCAATTATGGGGTACAATGGGCTGTTTTACATACAATTTAAAATACTTTCATCAAACTGGTTAACAAAGCCTTCACTGCATTTTCTTAATTATTGTGTTAAGACATTTATATTCTACACTTAGTAGATTTAACACTAACCCTTGTAAAATGCACCATAGGAGTGGTCCCACCAGTTATCCTCCCTCCACCCATCCTCACCCCTTTCTTTTCCACCCCTCCCCTTTCCCCTTCATCTTGGGCTGTAGTTGGGTTACAGCATTCATATGGAAGTTTGGATGCTTATAAATTGGTTTCATAGTAGGGCTGAGTACATCGGATACTTTTTCTTCCATTCTTGAAATACTTTGCTAAGAAGAATATGTTCCAACTCCATCCATGTAAACATAAAAGAGGTAAAGTCTTCATTTTTCTTTAAGACTGCATAATATTATATTCCATGCTATACATGTACCACAGTTTATTAATCCATTTGTGAATAGATGGGCACTTGGGTTTCTTCCATGACTTAGCAATTATGAATTGGGCAGCAATGAACATTCTGGTACAGATGCCTTTGTTATAATGTGATTTTTGGTCTTCTGGGTATATACTTAGTAAAGGAATTATAGGATCAAATGGCAGGTCAATTTTTAGATCTCTAAGTACTCTCCAAACATCCTTCCAGAAGGAACATATTAGTGTGCATTCCCACCAGCAATGTAGAAGTGTTCCCTTTTCTCTACATCCACGCCAACATCTCTGGTTTGGGGATTTTATTATGTGGGCTAATCTTACTGGAGTTAGGTGATATCTTTGATTTGCATTTCTCTGCTGATTAAGGGTAGTGAGCATTTTTTCATGTGTCTGTAGGCCATGCGCCTATCTTCTTTAGAGAAGTTTCTCTTCAAGTCCTTTGCCCATCCTGAGATGGGATCACTTGTTCTTTTCCTGCTAATTAATATGTTGGAGTTCTCTGTTGATTCTGGTTATTAAACCTTTATCAGAGGCATAACCTGCAAATATTTTCTCCCATTCTGAGGGCTGTCTGCTTGCTAAATGTACTATGTTCTTGACTGCACAGAAGCTTTTTAGTTTGATCAGGTCCCAGTAGTGTATCTTTAACATTGCTTCAATTGCCCAGGGAATCCTCCTCATAAAATATTCACCAAGCTGATTCCTTCAAGAGTTTTCCCTGTACTTTCTTCTAGAATTTTTATCATTGCATGTCTTTAGTTTAAGTCTTTAATCCAGTGAGAGTCTATCTTAGTTAATAGTGAGAGGTGTGGGTCCAGTTTCAGTCTTTTACAGGTCACTAGTCAGTTCATCCAGCACCATTTGTTAAATAGAGAGTCTTTTCCCCTCTGAATGTTTTTAATTGGCTTGTCAAAGATCAAGTAATGGTAAATAGCTAGATTTGTCTCTTGGTTCTCTATTCTGTTCCAAACATCTACCTCTCTGTTTTAGTGCCAGTACGATGCTGTTTTGATCACTATCGATTTATAGTACAGTCTCAGGTCTGGTAGCCTGATCCTTCCTGCTTTGTTTTTATTTCTGAGTAATGTCTTGGCTATTCCAGGTTTTTTCTGATTCCATATAAAACGAAGTATTATTTTTTATAATGACAATGAATGGAGCTTTAATTGGAATTGCATTAAAATTATATATTGCTTTGGGTAGTATAGACATTTTAACAATATTGATTCTTCCCAGCCATGAGCATGGTATGTTTTTCCATTTGTTAACATTTTCAGCTAGTTCTTTTCTTAAAGTTTCATAGTTCTCTTTATAGAGATATTTCACATCCTTTGTTAGGTAAACTTCCAAATATTTCATCTTCCTTGGTACTACTATGAAAGGAATAGAGTCCTTGACTGTTTTTTCGGCCTGGCTATTGTTGGTATATACAAAGGCTACAGATTTATGAGTGTTGATTTGCTGTATTCCTTGATCATGTATAAAAGTTTTGTAGTAGAATCCTTGGTGTTTTCCAGACATACAATCATATCATCTGCAAAAAGTGAAAGTTTGATCTATTCTGATCCTATGTGGATACCCTTGATTGCCTTTTCTTCCCTAATTGCCATGGCTAAAACTTCCATTATGATGTTGAAGAGCAGAGGAGATAATGGACAACCTTGCCTGGTTCCTGATCTTAGTAGAAATGACTTCATTTTAACTCCATTCAATACGATTTTGGCTGTGGGTTTGCTGCAGATGACCTCTATTAGTTTAAGAAATATCCCTTCTATACCATTTTTTTTTTGACCAGGGGTGGGTTTTGAACCCACCACCTCTGGTATATGGGGCAGTGCCCTACTCCTTGAGCCACAAGCACTGCCCCTCTATACCAATTTTTTTAAGTGTTCTAATCATGAAGAGATGCTGGATATTGTCGAAAGTTTTTTCTGCATCAATTGAGAGAATCATATGGTCTTTACTTTTTAATTTGTTTATGTGCTGAATTACATTTATAGATTTCCATACATTGAACCAGCCTTGAGATCCTGGGATAAAGCCCACTTGGTCATGATGTATAATTTGTTTGATGTGTTGCTGGATTCTGTTTGTTAGAATCTTGTTGAATATTTTCGCATCAATATTCATTAGTGATATTGGTCTATAATTTTTTTTCTTATTGGGTCTTTCCCTGGTTTAGGGATCAAGGTGATGTTTGTTTCATAGAATTTATTAGGTAGTATTCCTTTTTTTTCTATATTTTGGAAAAGGTTTAGTAATATAGGTACTAGTTCCTCTTTAAAGGTTTGGTAGAATTCTGACGTGAAATCATCTGGTCCCAGGCTTTTCTTTTTAGGGAGATTGTGTATTGTTGATGCTACTTCAGAACTTGATATAGGCCTGTTCAATATTTCCACTTGGTTCTGGCTAAGTCTTGGTAGGTGGCGTGCTTCCAAATATAAGTCCATTTCCTTCAGATTTTCATATTTTTGAGAGTAAAGTTTCTTGCAGTATTCATTAAGAATTTTTTGAATTTCTGATGAGTTTGTTGTTATTTCATCTTTACCACTTCTGATTGAAGAAATTAGAGATTTTACTCTTTTTTTCCTGGTTAAGTTAGCCAAAGGTTTATCTATCTTATGGACCTTTTCAAAAACCCAACTTTTTGATTTATTGATCTGTTCTGTAATTCATTTGTTTTCAATTTCATTTAATTCTTCTCTAATTTTGGTTATTTCTTTTCTTCTGCTGGGTTTAGGGTTGGAAAGTTCTTTCTTCTCCAGTTGCTTCAGATGTCCCATTAAGTTGTTAACTTCCTCCCTTTCTGTTTTCTTGAGGAAGGCTTGTAGTGCTATAAATTTCCCTCTTAAAACTGCCTTTGCTGTATCCCAGAGGTTCTGATAATTGTGTCTTCATTGTCATTTTGTTCCCAAAATTTGGTAATTTCCTTCTTAACCTCCTCTATGATCCATCTATTCTACAGCATAAGGTTATTTCACTTTCATGTTTTTGTATAAGTTTGCAGATTCCTGTTATTGTTACATTCAACTTTTATTCCATGGTGGTCTGAGAAGATGCAAGGCATAATTTATATTCTTTCAAATTTGCTGAGGTTAGACTTGTGACCTAAGATGTGATCGATTTTGGAGTATGTTCCAAGGGCTGATGAGAAGAATGCGTATTCAATTTTATTAGGATGAAATGTTCTGTAGATGCCCGTTAAATACAGTTGTTGAATGGTTAAGTTTAAATTCAAAATTTCTTTACTTAGCTTCTTCTTAGAGGATCTATCCAACACTGCTAAAGAAGTATTAAAATCTCCAACTACTATGGAGCTGGAGGAAATCAAGTTACTCATGTCTATTAGAGTTTTTCTTATAAATTGAGGTGCATTCTGGTTGGGTGCATAAATATTAATAATTGAAATCTCATCCTATTGAGTAGTACCTTTAACAAATATGGAGTGTCCATCTTTATCCTTCTTTACTTTGGTTGGTTTAAAGCCTATTGTATCTGCAAAAAAGAAAACAATACCTGCTTTTTTCTGTTTTCTGTTTGCCTGGAATATAGATGACCATCCCTTCACCTTGAGTCTAAATTTTTCTTTTAAGGTAAGATGAGATTCTTGTATGCAGCAGATATCTGGCCTGAATTTTTGTATCCAGTCAGCCAACCTATGCCTCTTTAGAGGACAATTTAAACCATTCACATGAGTTGAAAATATTAATAAATATTTAGAAAATCTAGTGGAAATTCTTAATCATTTCATTGCAGTGGAAGTTGGAATTTGATAAAAAGTTTCTGGATGAGTCTACTTTTGCATTGGAGGATTATGCTGATTTGGTTATAGCAAATTTCTTCAACATGTGGCTGTCATTAAAATATTTAACTTCTCCATCATAAATGAAACTCAGCTTGGCTGGATACAGGATCCTGGGTTGAAAGTTATTTTGTTTTAGGAGATTAAAAGTTGATGACCATTCTCTTCTAGCTTGAAAGGTTTGATCAGAGACATCTGCAGTTATTCTAACATTCTTCCCCTTGTAGCTTATCAATTTCTTGCATCTGGTTACTTTCAAATTTTCCCCTTCATATTTACTTTAGTGAACTTAATTATGATGTGCCTGGGGGATGTCTTATTTGGGTTGAATCATGCTGGGGTTCTGAAACTGTCTGCTATCTGAATTTCAGAATCTTTTGGCATGTCTGGAAAATTCTCTTTCATAATCTCATGAATGAGAGACTCTGTGTCTTGTGAAGTCTCTTCATCACTTTCGGGGATCCCTCTGAGGCTAATATTGGTTTTCTTTGAGTTATCCCAGAGCTCTCTGAGAGAGTGATCTGTTTTTGCTTTCCATTTCTCTTGCTCTTTGGAGGTTTGAGAGCATTCAAAAGCTTTGTCTTCCATGTCAGAAATCCTTTCTTCTTCTTGCTCCAATCTGTTACTGAGGGATTCTACTAAATTTCTCAGATCTTTAAGGGCTGCAACTTCCTGCCTCAATGTGTCAAAATCTTTGGTCATTTTGTCTTTGAATTTGTTGAATTTTGAGACATTTTCTGGGTCATCTTCTTAATTACTGCTTGAAATTCTAATTCCATCTTTTCTTCCATTCTGCTGATCTTATTTGCAATCCAGATTCTGAATTTGATTTCAGATATCTCAGCCATTTGCCCATGCAGGAGATCTTGTGCTGTGTATGCCTTGTTGTTCCTTGGAGGAATTGGTCTACTCTAAATATTCATATTGCCAGAGTTTTTCCATTGATTCCTCCCCATGATTGTTTTTCACCATTGCATCTGGCTGTCCTCAGAGTTGGGAAGGTGTCTCTTGAAGATTAGACCCTGGTGGGACCACTCTATTGTTACTGGAACTTTGTAGTGAATGACTCTGTGTAGATCTTCTGGGACAGCCCCAGTCAGGGAGTTCTGCCAGTGTGGCACTCCTGGATCCAGCAGCAGGGCAGGGGTTGGTGCACACAGTTCTGGGAGTGCCAGGTGTGGGGCCATGTGATCACTGGGGGAGTTCCTGGCTGAGGGGAAGGCCTACAGAGGTCTGGCAGTCACCAGCGGAGTTTTTGGCAGAGGGCCAGCTTGTGGATGCCCTGCAGGCTTGGGGTGGGGGCACGTGGTTGCTGGGGGAGTTCCTGGCCAGGGGTGGGCTTGCGGGGTCCTGGCGGTCACCTGCAGGTTTCCTGGCAGATGGCGGGACTGTGGGACCCGGCAAGTGTGGGGCACAGGTACACGTGGTTGGCAGGGGAGTTCCTTGTCAGGGGGTGGGCCTGCGGATGCTTTGCGGGTGCCAATCACAGGCCTACAGAGTCACCGGAGGAATTTCTGTCCAGGGGAAGACTTGCAGGGGCCTGGCAGTTGCTAGTGGAGTCCCTGATAGAAGGCAGATCTTCAAAGGCCCTTCAAGTGCTGGGTGCAGGGCCGCGCAGTTGTCTGGGAAGTTTTGGGATGGTGGTGGACCTGCGAAGAGGCCTGATGGTCGCCGGCACAGTCACTGACAGAAGGCTGGCCTGTGGCGGCCCCATGGGTGCCAGGTGGAGGCTCATGCAGTCACCACGTGTGTCCCTAGCCAGGGGCCTGGCAGTCACGGGTGGAGTCCCTGGCAGAAGGTAGACCTGCAGAAGCCCAGCAAGTGTGGGATCCAGGGCCAGGCAGTGGCTGGGGAAGTTCCTGGCTGGGGGCAGGCCTGCAGAGATCTGGAGGTTGCTGGCATAGTCCCTGGGAGAATGCTGGCCTGCAGAGTCCCCATGGGTGCCAGGCAGAGTTCTGTGCAGTCACCGGGACTGTCTCTGGCTGGGGTGAGGCCCTGCAGGGGCCTGGTGGTTGTGGGCAGAGTCCCTGGCAGAAGGCGGTCCTGGGGAAGCCCTTCAGGCTCAGGGTGTGGGCCATCAGGGGATTTATTGACCAGGGACAGGACTGTCGGGGTCCTGAAGATGCCAGGCAGAGGCCCTCACAGTTGCCAGGGGAGTTCCTGGCCAAGAGCAGACCTGTGGAGGCCTGGTGGTTGCCAGGGGATTTCCTGGCCAAGGGAGGACCTGCAGCAACCTGGCAGTCGCCATTCAAGTCTCTAGCAGACAGCGGGCCTGTGGAATCCCAGCAAGAACAGGCACAGGGGCCAGGCCGTTGTCAACGGGAGTTCCTGGCCGAGGGCAGACCTACAGAGGCCTAGTGGTTGTAGGCAGAGTTCCTTGCAGAAGGCAGGCCTGCAGAAGCCCTGCAGGCTTGGGGCGCAGGGCCCCACAGTCACCAGGGGATTTACTGGCCAGCAGTGGACCTGCAGGTGCCAGGCAGTGGCCCACACAGTCACTGGGGGTGTTCCTGGCCAGGGGAGGACCTGCAGAGGCCTAGTGGTTGCGGGCGGAGTTCCTGGCAGAAGTCTGGTCTGTGGAAGCCCTGTAGGCTTGGGGCACAGGGCTGCATGATTTCCAGGGGATTTACTGGCCAGGGGTGGAACTGCCGGGGCCCTGCTGGTGCCAGACAGTGGCCCACATAGTCGCCAGGGGAGTTCCTGGCCAGGGGCAGACTTGCAGGGGCCTGGCAGTTGCTGTCAGCATCTCTAGCAGACAGCGGGCCTGTGGAAGCTCATCAAGCATGGGGTGCAGGGCCAGGCACTCGCCTGTGGCTTCCCTGGCTGAAGGGAGGGAGGCTCGCCTCAGCCCCATCAGAGTCTTTCCCAGTGGGGTGCTTGTTCAGGCAGGCGCTGGTGGGGGCGCTGCTCAGGGACCTCCTCCCTCAGCCTCAACAAGGGTTAGGCTTCTGGTTCGTCAGGTAAGGGGGGAAGAGTGTGCTGTAAGTTCAGAATGGTGGGGAAAACTTTAGTTCAGTTTTTCTGCCTAGTAATAGAGTTTTCAGAGTCACACTGGGGTGCTCAGGGGACGCACACCCCACTTCCCACAGCACTCTTCTGTGGGGTGAGACAAGAGGTCCACAGTTCACTGCCTGTCTATAGAAAGCCCACAGGAGCAAAAGAGGAGAAAAAAAAAAGAAAAGAAACAGAAAAGCAAGAAACTCAGAGGTTTCTTGGGGGAGGGGATGGACACTTTTCCTTTCAGATGAATTTTGTACCTGAAGCTTACTTTCTTGGAGTCACAGCCTGTCTCAGCAGAGGTGACCTGTAGATATAACTTCTCTCTCTCTCAGCTGGGCTCCCAGTATTCAGCTTAATTGTACGTTTCTGGAGGTTATCTTCCCTTTTGGAGAGGAGCCTTTTTTGGAA
>CAUYON010105641.1:0-29250 GCA_963573935.1 Arctocebus calabarensis
GTAGTCCCAGCTACTAGGGAGGCTGAGGCAAGAGAATCGCTTAAGCCCAAGAGCTGGAGGTTGCTGTGAGCAGTGTGACGCCACGGCACTCTACACAGGGTGATAAAGTGAGACTCTGTCTCTACAAAAAAAAAAAAAAAATCATTTGAGTGGCTGCAAGATAAGAAACTACAGCACATTAGAGGCACAAAGCTAAGTAAAAGCAACAATGTAGATTTGGGGGTGGGATGGTGCAAAATTCAGAATTCACTGAAGTTTATCAGCTCCATATTTCAGAAGCAAGATGGGACCTAGCGTCTGCCCTGTACCGTTTTGTCAATACACTCTCAATGTTACAATGTACTGATGCAGAGATCCCCAATCAATAGACCTGGTCCTTGATAGAACCCCAAAGATTAACTGCCATCCAGTGTCCCCTTCTGGATCATCCTCTATCCTCTCTGGATAGGGGCGCAGCTAACCCCTCCTCAAACATTAGTTGGCAATATACTACATTGTCACAAAGCCTTGGAGAGAAACAGAGTGACTGGTATTTATCAAGGATCTAGAAGTGCTAGATATTCTCCTTAGCATTAACTCATAAAACCAACAAACCGCCCCCCACCACCACCAAATAAGATCTTCTCCCTGCCTTAAAAAGAAAACTGAGACAAACAGCAGTTATACAATTTGTCTAAGGTCAAGCCAAATGCTAATAAGTAAAACTTTATTTGGGTAAAACTTGAGTCAGGTTGGATGAAATGAAGTTTCTTTGATAGTATCAAGCTGATCATAAAAAACTTCATTTTTTATAGGACCAAGAATGGCCCATTTATGCTGCTTCTCTCAATAGCCAGCAAAACACCTCAACTTCTATCATTACACCAGCTCCAGGAGTCCTGCTAGTGTTCAGATCTTCTCATTCATTTGCCTCCATCAATGGAGTTATTTATTCTCAACTGCTGGCAATGAACTTTCTTAACTCAGCATTTTGTGGGAAAAAAAGAAACAAACCTCTAAATCTTTGAAGTGCTTCATTTCATGCTCATTCTCTTGCCATGAATCTTTTTGGTTTTTCTTTAAAAATAGATTCCAAAATCATGACATACTCAGATATGAAAAAGAGAATGGAGAGCAAAGGGAACACTAATCTGAAATAGTCACAAGGTTGGTACCTGCGTCTGGAGTAATCCCAAATTACACGGAAATTTCCAGAATCTATGAAGCAATCACTCATGTATTTGACTGAAACAATAAATAAAATACTGCCCTAGGATTGGACTTGGATTCTACCTCACTTTTCCACAATTGCCACCCTCATTAAGTCTCATGATTCTGTTCCCTCATTGTGTAAAACAAGAGATCTTTAATTTCTTTAAAAATCCATGTTTCTATTGTCAACTGCAACTCACTGGCCTTTCCAATGAATAAACAATTTAAAATAATCCCAATCCCAGCACCATCACCCGATTTTTTAATTCCTTTGATAAAAGCAAAAGATTTAACCAGTCTTTTACCTAAAATTACTTTTTAGTGTGATAGAAAATCAAACAGCAAAGAAAAAAGTGCAATCGCCCAGCTAGACAAGAGAGATGTATATTATTTGGAAAATAATGTATTTAAGAGAAAGCAGCTTAACAGTCTGCTTATTTGGGTTGCAGGTATCATACTTCATTATCCCCTGAAGGGTAGAGAGAAAAATCAATCTTTTCCAGGAAAGACGGTAAAACAGTAAAGCTTCTTTCCCTTGCTTAGCCTGATACATATTCACAAATGAAAATAATTCTGTGAGTGCTGTTCCCCATATAGATGCCCACAGCACCTGCTTTCAAAATCTTTTACCAGAGAAATTCTGTAACAGACTATCTGGCTTGGTGCTTACTCTGGTCACAAATGGACTTGGGTTTCTCAGCATTGCTTCCTTGACGTGAGCTCCCCACGTCTGGTTCATTTCTCCCCCCTCCCCCATTTTTACGTAAGTGTTCTGATGCACCAAGAAGAGAGTCCGAATCCACCCACCACAGTCTGGCAGAGTTGAGCAAACCCTAGTCACTCAAAACTGTAGATGACTTGGCTTTCTGGCTTTAGTCTCCTTATGAATGAAATCATTTCTCCAAAATGTCAGAAGCATAAAGATTTCAGTGACAGTGTGCAGTTCCTGCTTCTTTCTTCAAAGACTCCTTGGACATGGTCAAGGCTGTAAGTAGATACACCAGAGGGGATACTCTGAGGCAATGCTCCCCCTGAGCCACTCTATGAGATGATCAACATGGGGGAGACAGAATAGTATGTAACTTTTCCCTCCCCACATACACATACTCATCTTTCTTTTTCAACTCTGGGCACCATGCCTAGGGACCTCCTAAGCAGAGGTCCCTGTCAGAAAACATGAGTCACTCTCAGTGCTAATTGTACCATTATAACCTCATTCATGTGAGGACAGCACAGTGCAGTGCTCCCCAATCTACAGCGTGCACACGAATCACCAGAGGACTTGGCTGCAATGCAGATTTAAGATTTAAAAGGTCTGGAGTAGAGCCCAACTTCTGTAGTTCTGAAAAACTTCAATACAACACTGATGTTGCTGGCTCACCAACCACACCTGAGTACACTTGAGAAGCAAGGTCCTAGTGCCTCTGTCCACTCGTACTGGAAGCTCATTTCACCTGATGGTCTCCTTATGGCTGGTTATCAATGGAGAACATTAACAGGGCAGAAAACTCAGACTCTCTGTGGTGGGAAAATTCTACCCTGTACACAGGAGTTAAGTTTGCTGACTCTCACTGCCCAGACCAATGTGCCACACTTTTCCTATCTAGCTGAACACAAATCCTCGCTCAGCCTTACCAGCCCTGTCTGGTGCTGCTCTGCCAGCAACCAAACCTGCTAAAATACCGATTAGATTCCAGAGCCTTAACCCGAAGATTCTCATCCCAAGTATAAACAGACACCCTGAGTGACTTT
Source organism: Arctocebus calabarensis (assembly GCA_963573935.1). Lineage (NCBI taxonomy): Eukaryota > Metazoa > Chordata > Mammalia > Primates > Lorisidae > Arctocebus > Arctocebus calabarensis. Next base: position 2,944 of record CAUYON010105641.1, read on the forward strand.
ATATTAATACAATCTGAGATTTTGGAAAAGGAAATGCGTGCAATCTCTTTGATAGATTGGAAAAACCTAGGTCTTACATCAAGGAAGAAAAAAAGAAAAATAAGAGAAAAGAACAGAAATTGAGCATCTGACAATATGACAGAAAAAAAAAACAAACAATTTCCACCCCAATTTGGACATGTGCGTAAGGGAGTTTATGATTAATTCTAATGTGTTTTCCATCCTTTTCTTTAGAGAAGTTCACTAAAAAGGTAAAGTGTGTTTTGTGTCTTCTATAGAAAATTATTTTAATGTAGGTAAGACTACAGATACATGGACTCAGTGATCAAATATCAAAGGAATGGTTATTTGTCCTTCAAAGTAAACAAATGGAGTTGTTCATACACAATTTTTTAAAAATACATCCAAGACACTGAATCAGTTAACAAAAATAAGGACTGAACATCAATTAGTGCCACTGAAATGGCAGAACAAATGTAAAATACAAAAAGTAACTGTACTCAGACTTTATGAATGTCACATCCTCCCTAAGGAGGGCTACAGTTTGGCTACTTGGTGTCTGCTGGCACAGGTGTGACATCTTGAGAGGTGTCAGCCTCTGTTGGTTCAGTCACAGGTCCTGCGACAGTGTTGGTAAACTCAGGTAGAGCAGAGATGGTGTCTGCATTGGCACCGGCTCCTGTCTGACTGGTGGTGGCCTCAGTATGACCGGGGGGAGCATCAGACTGAAAGGCTGGGGTTTCCGGACTGGAGCTGGAGTCTGTTGGACTGGGTACGACATCGGCTTGAGCAGCCATGGCTTCTTCTTCTGTTTCCAATTCCATTTCTTGATTTGGAACTTCCTCACTTTCTTCTACCATAGCAGGTGGTAGCTGTAATAAAGTCTAATAAAAAAAGAGAGATAACCACAAGATGAACTCAAATGAAAAACACTGTGGTCTATAAAGCTAAGCTCTCCCATCAGCAGCACCTTCTTAACACTCTTCATTCTACAGTGCTCCAAAGCAGTGCTGGCCATTTTACAGGTGTAACATCTCCGATGACAACAGCACCACCCAGATATCACATATTAATGATAAAAGTACACATTCAATCTTCAGAGAGAAAAACAAAAGGATAAACTATTTGATTTTTAAGCAAAAGAAACTGCTGCAACACTTCCATGAAAAGAAGTGGGTGATTAGAACTGACTGCAATAGCTAACGTCCACACTCGCACTCTGGGAGGCCGAGTCAGGCAGATACTGTAAGCTCAGAAGTTTGAGACCAGTTTGAGCAAGAGTGAGACACTATCTCTACTAAGAACAGAAAAAATAGCCAAACCACTTGCTGGGTGCCTAAGCTACTGGGGAGGCTGAGGCAAGATATTACTTGAGCCAAAGAATTTGAGGTTGCTGTGAGTTATGATGATACCTTGGCACCCTACTCAGGGCAACAGAGTGAGAAAGGAAAAAGAACTGACTGAAATAGCAACTCAAGAAAGGCCAAATTCATTCAAAGAGCCCTGGGAGGGGAAGAGAAGAACCAAGCCTGAGATAGGCCATGGCAGGAAGGGAGAACCAGGCCACAGGCTCTGTCCCACTCAAACCGAAAACTGGAGCAGCTCTGGATGCTCAACCTTCCCTTTACCCCATGGCATCTAGAGGCTTTTCTGCTCAGGGACTATATTTGTCAGGCTGAAAATTGAAAAAATTTCAAGTACCATTCACAATAGCAGCCAAAAATATAAAATACTTAGCAAAAAACTGGTGAGAGAATTCAATGAAAATCTAAATAAACAGAGATATATTCACAAAAGAGAAGATAATATCGTTAAATGTTAATTTTCCCCAAGGGATCTTAAACAATCTTATTCTTCAAGACATCCTTTTTAAAACTGCAGCACGCTTTTTGGGGTAGTAATTGGCCGGCTGATTCTGAAATGTTAATAGAACAGCAATGGAACTAGAATAGCTAAAACAATTTTGAAAAAGAACAAAGCTAAAGGACTTATCTGATTTTAAGGTTTCCTATAAAGCTACTGTACTCAAAGAGGTGTGGTAATGGCAAGAAGACAGATACACAGAACAATGCAACAGAACAGAGAGGCCAGAAACAGACTCACATAGGTGGTCAATTGATTTTTTTTTTTTTTTGACTAGCAATGACAAGCAACTCAACAGACAAAGCAGTTTGTTTAGAAAATGGCGCTGAAACAACTGGATAGCCACACACAAGTAAAAACTCAACTCTATCATGTACCAAAAAACTAACTCAAAATGTGTCATACTGCTAAATATCAAAGTTAAAACTACTCTAAACTCTGGTATCCGGAACTTAAGCAACTGGTACTCTCAAGCAACTGCCAAGCTATCCAGCCAAAAAATAAATCAAGAGTTTAAACTTGGTGTGCTGTGCCGTCAGCACATCACTCCTGCAGCTCCCCTGTGATCTCTGTAAATTTTAAGTATTAATGTGTGTTCCCTGAAGTTAAAAAAATATGATCACGAAGTTGAAAAATGTACTGACTGCCATTTAAATACAATTATACTACACACTGCATTGACAAAGCTGTTTGACAACACAGTAAAACTGCATCACAATAAATGAAGTTCGTCTTTATGTGTCTTCATTTACTGTTAATTAGTGTATTTCAAATTACTATCAAGTCAATACAGAGTTTATGGTACAGTATGATATACCATGGGTTACAGAATTAGTTAGGCTTATTTTTAATAATAACTCTCAGGGAACCAAAAACTACATTTACCTGTAATCCACCAATCCTTGGGGTGCCAGATAATGGGAAGATTATTGTATACCACTTCTAGAAAAAATTCTTTGTAACTCTTAAGTATTTTTAGGACACAAAATGCATGAATCACAAAAGAACAATTTGATACACTGAACTTCATCAAAATGTAAAACTTTTACTCTTTGCACACTTGAAAATGCAGGGGGAAAGTCAGAGACTAAAAGAAAATACAGTAGAACCTCTATAGTTGACCACCTCCCTACACTGATTACCTCCTTAAGTTGACCTACTTTTCATAGACCAGACATTCACCACATGTACGTATCAGTACAGCAGGCCTAGTTCCTTATGTTGGCTACTTCTGTATGTTGACCAGTTTGTTCTAGTCCCTTGGGTGGCCAACTTACAGAAGTTCAACTGTATTTGGAAACATATACTGGCTAAAGGACTTATAGTGAAAATAAGTAAAAACCTCCTAAAACTCATTAAACACAGCTCGGCGCCTGTGGCTCAACGGGCTAAGGTGCCAGCCACGTACACCTGAGCTGGCGGATTCGAATCCAGTCTGGGCCCGCCAAACAACAATAATGGCTGCAACCAAAAAATGGCCGGGCGTTGTGGCGGGTGCCTGTGGTCCCAGCTACTTGGGATGCGGAGGCAGGAGACTCGCTTGAGCCCAGGAATTGAAGGTTGCCGTGAGCTGTAATGCTCACGCAGGGTGACAGCTTGAGGCTCTGTCTCAAAAAGAACAAAAGACCTGAGCAGACACATCCCCCGAAAAGATATGCTGATGGCAAATAACCACATGAAAAGGTGATCAATGTCATTGGTCATTAGGGAAATAAAAATTAAAATCCACACTGAAGCTTCCTATTAGACTGGCCAAAACAAAAAAAGATGTACCATATCAAGTGTGGGTGAGGATGTGGAGCAACTAGAACTCTCATATTACTGATGAGAGTGGAAAGTGGTATATTCACTTTGGAAGACAGGTATTTTCTCAAAAAGTTAAATACATCCTTAACTTTTCACCCTGCTATTCCACTCCTAGGTATTTACCCAAGGGAAAGTGTACACACTTGTGTAAGAATGTGCACAGTGACACTATTTGTAACAGTCAAAACTGGTAACAATCCAATGTCCATCAATATGTGAATGGGTGAATTATGGTAGATCCATGCAAAGGAGTACAACTCAGCAATAAAAAAGAAAGTACACAACAACATGAATGAATCTCAAAATAATTATTCTGAATAACAGACTGGAAAAAAACCCCCAGCATATTGTATAATGCCATTTATAAACATTTCTAGAAAATGGAGACCAACATACAGTGCCGGAAAGCAGATCCCCGGTTCCTTGGGGAAGGAGAAATGGGAACTAATAAAAGACAAGGAGGGGTTACCAATGGGAATGAGAAAAACAACTCTTCGGAATGATGGATGTGTTAACTTGACTATGGTGATAGCTTCATAAGTACATATCAAATTGTATACTTTAAATACATGTACTTGATGGTATGTTAAATTCTATCTGTGTAAAGATGATTAAAAATTAAAAATGCTGCATAAATAGAAGCCTACTTCAGTTAAATTTAGTTTTCTACAAGGAATAAGGTTCTTTAGAGATTTATTATGCAAAAGAGAAGATTATTTCAATAGCAAGAAAAATAGCCAATTTTAAGAAAACTCACCTGATGATAATGATGTGTAGTCTGTATCAAATGCATGTACATGTTGTATACAAAGTTTGCCATCTGGGGCATATTCTTTATTATCTGCACTTCATGAGAGGTTCTTTCTCCATTCTAAAGTAAGGACAAAAGAAAGTTAAGTATCTCGTGAAAAGATTCTAGAAGCTAACATTTCAATATAAGCCCATTAGATGCAAGTGTAACAGTCCAATGAGGTCTTCATGAAGGTTAGCAAGTGTGTTTAAACAGGGAAAAGCTAGAGATTTGAACAGCTAAGAGTCACGAGCTTTTAATACAATTTTGAGCTAGCAAGTAAAACAGGAGTTTTAGTCTATTAAAGAAAATAGAAGAATTCATAAGAGATAAGTAATCATTTAAATAGAATAAACATCATTCAAAGTAGTTAATACCGTGTATGCTCCAAAGAAGATCTCAAGATTATTCAGAAAGAAATTATTAAAACTATTCTTCTTATTTATGTATTTTTAAAGAATAACAGGTAACATTTACTATTATTTAATATGTAGACTATTAGTTATGGGGGTGAATAATTCAAACATTCTTTTTAAATTGTAGCACCTATCAGAATCATCTAAGGGAAACTATTAAATAGCAAATGGCTGAGCTCCAGACCCGAAGAATTCAGACCGAGTAGGTCTAGGATAGAATGAGGTGATTCTTGAGTAGTTTCTAACAGCCTGGGAAACACTGCTCTACTGGTACAGGTAAAGTAGAAAAGCAAATACATACAATATTTGTACTTCCTAAACTATCTTAGAATAGAAGTTAACAATTTTCCTATTTGTAGTCATTAATAAAATGTTAAGAATGTTCTACCTTTTCTTAATATAGAAACAATTTAGAAAACCATAAAGAAAAAAACATATACCAAGAAAAATGATTCTACATTAAAGTGACAAGTTACCTAAAGCACATGAAGTTAGAAATGTTTAGTATGAAGTCGGGCAATGAATGATGTTCAAGAACTCATCCTAGAAAAAGTGCTACACACCTCCCTGCTGAGTATCACCATAGTCACCTTCAAAGTGATTTGGCGATCTGGTGACCACAATGATAGTCAGCAGTGAGGCATGAAAGAGTCTGTTTGCTTATTTCCTAGTGGCCATTCTTGCCCCTTACACAGTTTCTTGAGCAGAAGATTGGAAGATGCTCTCAACTTGTATGAGTGCCATACAAAGTATAATTTTCCAAGCCTCCTGTTTAGCACTATTGACTGATCCAGGTTTCTCCAGGGGTCTCCCCATAGCCATTACATAGGAAGCACTCAAGGAGCTTATTACCCAAGGAGACAAGGTTCTACCCCAGACCTCTTTTTTTTTTTTTTTTTTTTTGGAGACAGGCTCTCACTTTGTCACCCTCTATAGATTGCCATGGTATCACAGTTCACAGCAACCTCAAACTCTTGGGCTCAAATGATTCCCTTTTTTGTTGTTGTTGTTGAGACAAAGTCTCACTTTGTCACCCTTAGTAAAGTACCATGGAGTCCTAGCTCACAGCAACCTCAATATTCCTGGGCTCAAGCAATTCTCTTGCCTCAACCTCCTGACTAGCTGGGACTATAAGCATTAGCCACATTTTTCTATTTTTAGTAGAGATAGGGTCTTATTCTTGCTCAGGCTGGACCTGAGCATGAGCCACCATACCCAGTCTTATCCTAGACCTCTTATCAGGATCAGCCCACAAAAAACTGAGAAGCTCAGAGCTATAAGATCGAGCACAGACTCTACAGCTTGACAACTCAGGCTTTATGAGATCCCACCCCATCATTTCTCTCCATCCCTTTCTTCCTATTCCTCCACATCAGCACTTCTTAAAAAAATAAAAATAAAAATTTTTAAGTGCAGTTTTTAAAAAGTACTTACAATTTTTATTATAAAACAAACACATTGGGGCGGCACCAGTGGCTCAAAGGAGTAGGGCACCAGCTCCATATGCCAGAGGTGGCGGGTTCAAACACGGCCCTGGCCAAAAACTACAAAAAATAAAACCCACATTGAATTTTATCTTTTTTTTAAAAGAGGGATTGGGGAAAGAAGTATACTGTGAATATTTAAGACAATTTTATTTAAAATCCAATGGGCCTCCAGGACATTTCATTACATGAAAAAAGCAAAGCTCAAAAATAGTGTGTTAACCTTCATGTAAGAAAGAAAATAAGAAAATAAATATCTGTTCCTTTATACAACTATCTACAAAAGCAATATAAGAATAAATCAGAAATCCAAGAAACTGGTTACCTATGGAGGGAGGAGTAAAAGGGAAGAAAGAACAGAAGATAAGAGGGAGGAACCCTTCTTCCACTCTGCCTTTCCACTGAGTGTATGTGCTCTCCCTGTCCCATTTCCCCCAAAACTTAAGCTTCTTAGAACTATACTGTTTTTTACTGTTTTCAAGGAAATAGTTATATTCTCCTTACAGAGCTAGAGAAGGAAGACAAATGATAAATAACATGGTCTCTGGAGCCAGACTACTTGGGTTTTCGAACCTTGGATCCTCCATCTATTATATGCATGGGCCAAATTACTTAACTACTCTGACTCTCTGTTTTCCCATTTGTAAAATGAAGTTAATAAGAAGACCTAATAGGGCGATTACAGAGATGAAATGAGATGATGTATGTAAGAAGCTAATTACCTGATATGTGGTAAGTACTCAGTCAAGATTAGCAGATATTATTTGAATCTAGAAAATCTAACTCAGTTTCTTGGTGCAAGGAGCACGTTAAACAGTGAATGTGGTCGCCTACAAGAGAAGCCCAACTTCCCACTCTGGAGAATGCTGTCCCATACAATGAAGAAAGAAGTCCTACCTTTCTAATGGTTGGGAAAGGTTCTGTTGGAATTATATGCAAATGAAGTGGGCGGGCCGTGAGCTGACTGAAGGCTGGAGTTAATTCAAAACAGTTTTGGAAGAGGGATACTCTGGCAAAGATATAAAGTCCAAGTCTGGCTCTAGACATGGCCACCACTAAGCGACGAACATCCCTTTAGGAAACAAATAAAATAATTAGGATACTTTATAATAAGCATATTTATGCAGATTCTTTCCTGTTTTTTTCTATATTCCACTTGTTCTGTTTATCATGGCAATAAAAAGTTAAACTTCTTAAAAACTTAATAGAATAAACATAAAGCTAACCAATATTATGTGACTAATAAACCAAATAAGTTGATAGTTTATTACTAATAACCTCTTGTTGGTTCTTATTTGTGGGGGTGGGAGAGATCACAAAATAACCACTGCACTGATTTAAAAGGTCTAAGGAACAGTATTATGGTACAGCTCAGTTGTTAGTCACCAATTTACTCTAGCACTAACACTGAGTCAATCCACTTCACCTATCAAACTCCCAGGCCTCATTAATGTTCAATTTTACTTCCTAGATAAACTCTTACCACACTGTTTTGTACTTATTTATAAAAATAAGCACATATGAAAAAAATAGTATGATACAACAATACAGGTTGAGCATCCCTAATGTGAAGAACCAAAATCTGAAATCCCCCCAAATCAAAAACTTTTTGGGCACTGACATGATGGTGCAGTGGAAAATTCCATACCTGACCTCATGGGATGTATCATGCTCAAAACACAAGCACACAACAGTTTACTCAGTTTTCCTAAGGAAAACTATGTATATAAGGTATGTATGAACCAAAAATAAATTGTGTTTAGACTTGGATCCTATCCCCAAGATATCTCATCATGTACTTGCAGATATCCAAAAAATATGAAAAAAATCTGAAATCCAAAACACTTCTAGTCTTAAGCATTTCGAGTAAGGGATACTCAACCTGTAGTATCAAGTCTTATTCATGTATTTAGTATGGAGATTCAATAGGTAGGCCTACAATAGGTATTCAATGTTCACATGAAAAGTTATAAAAATAGTTAAACTGAATGACTCAAATATACATGTCGTTGGCTAACTGATAGAAAATGTCAGTCTTCTTTAGTCTGTTGTTTAAATAGAAAAAGTTGGCTCAGTGCCCATAGCACAGCAGTTACAGTGCCAGTGACAAGCACTACCGAGCCCAGCTGGGGCCAGCTAAGAAATAATGACAACGGCAACAAAAAATAGCCAGACGTTGTGGCAGGCACCTGTAGTCCCAGCTACTTAGGAGGCTGAGGCAAGAAAGTCACGTAAGCCCAAGAGTTTGAGGATGCTGTGAGCTGTAATGCCACAGCACTCTACTGGGGGCAACATAGTGAGACTCTGTCTCAAATAAATAAAATAGAAAAAGTTTTCTTTAAAATGGCTTGGATTAAATAAATTTATAAAAGATGGCTGTATATTAAGATTTCATCTCACTATTAGAATGTGTTGTAGAAAGAAAAGATCACTTTGACTTTAAATACAGAGGATAGTTTGTTTTCTTGGGATACTGTTGTATGGCTATTTAAATTTTTTAGTACTCTACAAAAGAAAATACTTTCATGAAGAATTATAAGGTGTAATAAACCCCCAATCCCTGAAAGAGTTAAGGAGTGCTAACACTTAATGTTGCAGAGATCATAAAACCATGCCCGGAGAAGACCAGGATTTGGAATGTTTATCTGATAATTTTTCTTTGTCTCGGTAGCAAGTTATTTTGGGAATACGTCTAATTCAGTCTCATTTTCTATGGTGTTTTATGGTCTTAAGAATCACTTCCTGATAAAGGAATCATTGTATGATATCATTACATAATTTATCAGTTACGGTCTTATGAGTATGTCTGTGTGTATTGGGGTTAGGGGAGGGGGGCTAAGGTGAGCATCTGTACCCTTCCTCCAGCACACACACAAACTTAGGTCGAAGGGGAAAACATGCTCCTTTATAAGAGTTTTCAGGAATCTCTACATTTGAGGGACACTGGATTCATAAAGGAAATACTATCCTCTAGGTTACTGTAAGCTAAATTATTTATTATGTTCTCCGTATTTCCTTGGAACCCCAAGAAGTCATTCTACAGGTCAGCGGTTTCAATGCTGGTAACTGAATGTTCATTGCTAGAAATACTGAGCATGAGTTCTCACACAAATTTTATAAAGGAAATTATGGTTAAAGTTTATATTGTCAGGGAGAAGAAAGCAGTGGTGGTGGAAGGAAGTGTTGTTTTCATGGTGATCACTGTGTATGCTCAGTTTCCCCCCTCACATACAGAAGGCTTTACCTCTAGACCGAGCACAGACACAGTGCAATTACAGGGACAAGAACATTTCCCTGCAGTAGGGTGGCTTTTATAATTAGGATCTCTACTACACATAAGGAGATCTGAACTAAATCTTCTGCAGGTTGATATATAGCATCTTCCAAGGATATATTTATTGTCTCCCTCACTGGACTTTTAACTCCACAAAGGCAAAGATCATGACTGTTAGATTTATTACTGTATATCAAGAACCTAGCATACTGCCAAATAATAAATGGACCTGAAACTATTTGTTAAATGAATGACCAAACTACCACAAACTACCAAGCAAAAAAAGCAACAGGTGAGAGACAGGATTCCTTGGAGTTGTGTATTAAAAGCAGGGCAACGGAGATCAGCATCTTCTTTTTATTCCCCAGAAAATGGCTCAACAGAAGGAGCACTGTTAAACAACAGAACCAACACCCCATGAGAACCTCTGTGAAGAAATAAGACAGGAAAGCTGCAGCTTCACTACCTCCTTCCGAACAGGTCCCAAGCATTTCGACCAGTACCTAACCTATGCATATCAGTTAAGGACAAGAACAATGAATGCTAGACAAGGACTAGAAATCTCTCACTTCTCTGGCTTCTAAATAGCTCCACACAGTTCTAAGCTGGCTCCTACCTCATGGTCTACCCAGGATAAAAATGGTGTGAGTAAAAAAGAATATGGCAGGCATCTGAAAAACAGTACAACAGTTCCTTAAAAGGTTAAACGCAGAGTTATCATATGACCCAGAAATTCCTCTCCTAAATCTATAACCCAGAAAAGAGAAAGTAATAGTTCATGTAAAAATGTGTACATGCATGTTCAAAACAGGATTATTTACAAGAGTCATAAAGTGGAAAATCCAGCATCCAACAATTGATGAATGAATAAAATGTGAGATATCCACACAACAGAATATTATTCAGTAATAAAAAGGATTAGAGTCCCGATATATCTCACAACAGTCACAAAAGATAACATGATTCCATTCTCATTAAGTGTCTAAATTAGGCAAATCTACAGAAATAGACAGTAGTAATGCTGACCAAGGGTTTAGAGGGTTATTTGGATAAGTATATTTTTGCTTAGAAAATTTTGAAATGCAACGTAATACTAAAATAAAGTCTTCTTTTAATCCTTCATTTATATAAGCATTTTATCATCAAAATCTTTTTAAGTTTCCAAAAATATTAGGCAAAGAACAGCACAGAACTAAAGTGACTGGAATTTGAATTGCACACAGGAAAGTACCACTGCGTAAGAGAAAAGGGACGAAGAAACAGTAATGTATAATTTCACTCTAAGTTTCTGAGATTTTAATTATATAAGTCATAATAATGGCCCATCAGATGCCAGTTATAAATCTTAACAAGGAAAAAAAAGTTTTTTCCTTTTTAAGGAAATATCCAAATATTTGCTTGATACTTAAATAAACAAGCAAAAATGAACACTATTTTAGCATGCTATTGTTTGAAAAACTTTCTGAAACCCTACATTTTTGCTTATTCTTACATAAAAGTTATCAGTCTAATGGCATCTGATCACTGGGTGAAGCTCCAAATAGATCTTCACTTAATAACATTTTGAGAGCCTGAAGAATTTTCTTTTTATATTCACCCAATAAACTCTCCTTATAGTTTTGCTAGTAAGTCATTTGTGATGAAGGTTTATATAAAAATAAACAGCTGCTTTGTATTAAGTAGACATTATTCCCATAAATCTCTAGCACATAAACACATCACAATAAATGATAAAAATAGATTATTTTTTGTTTTGACAATTCTTAATCCTAAGAGAACAAATGGTTCCTTCATCCTTTAACACCGAAGCTAAAAGATATGTGTGGGGAAAAAAATCAGAAAACTCATGCAATGAAAATTTATTCCTAAGAAAGTTTTTACCTCTTTACGCCCTTTAATTTCTAATACCAAGTTTCTAACAGATAGGATAGATTAAGATTTTATAATAAAATACTCTGAATGTTACTGAAGAGTTAAAATGTTAAAATTGCTAAAATATTTAAGAGTAAAAAAAACCCAGTGGTAATGGTTAACTATACAAGGAATCTGATAATGCTACATTCCAACAAAAAGCACCAAAAGTTGTCGTAATAATTAATTATAATTTATTTTTCTTGCTACTTCAGTTTTAAGTATAATTTAAACTTAAAACAATTCAGAACTACTTAGCTGTAGAAGTTCAAAATTGAAGTAGACAGTAAAGTTCAGTAATATTAGGGAAGTTTTTTCCTACATACCTTAGATGGCCCACTGCCCTGGTTCGTACTAAAGAAAGAAGAATATAATCATTCTGTTGGCCTTGGAATCTATCAACAGTTGTTACCTAGGAAGAAGAAAGAGGAACTGTGACATATTTTCAAAAAAACAATGAAAAGACTCTAGACATCCTACAAACAATGTCCTAGAAGCAAACATCTGATCCTTAAAATAATCCAAAATGAAATATAATCATAGGCTTTGAATTCAAATTAAGTTGTATCTTTATGTCATTCACACTTACAGCACTTGTCTTTACCTTTGCCAATAACTAAATAACTATTTTTGGAATTAATTCCCCCCATGTGAACATCAAACTCTATGAAACCAGGGACCATGTTAAGGTTATTAACTGGCATTCCAGTCTGATGCCCAGCAGTCAAACTTAGTATGCTCATTTATCATTTAACATATAACCAGCATTTATCTATAGCATTCCTTTGTCAAATGAAAAAATAAATCTTTATGGTACTTTTTGTTCAATTTGAAAATGTATGTACAAATAGGAAGTTCAGTAAGGCTTTGGTCACTGTATTAGTGAGAAAATTCCAGTACTGGCACTTCAGGCATTCAGCTTTCTTTGGTATATCTTTGTATCCTGCCCAGACTGATCTCCAACTCCTGGCCTCGAGTGGTCCTTCTGCCCCGCCTCCCAGAGTACTAGAATTATAGGCATGAGTCCCTGCACCCAGCCGATTTCTAAACTTACTATGTTTCAAAGTTATTAGGTTCTCATTTTTACCCTCCGTATTCCTCACGGAGTATTCTGTAGTGTCTACTCTTCCCTGTATTCTTTTTTGTTTTCATTCCATGATTTTTTTTTTTTAACCAGTTCACTTTTCATCCGAGTTCTCCCATTTTCCTGTTTTGTAGCTTTTCCTGACAGAAATGGTAACTTCATTAAATATTTTTAAATTTTTATGACATCAATGTGTATGTAAAATTTTCATCTGTTCCAGGCCAACACAATTTGGAGTATGTCTCTTGTGTATATTTTAAGGCTCTTTTCCTCATTTTCCCTATAAATTGAATTTATGCTAGTTCCCTTTTTACTATTCATCACTGAATCAGTTTAAATTAGCTACATTGACAAGGCTAGGATGGGGTGAATAAGGCTGTTTTCTGAACAAGGCTGGATGGTTTTCATAACAAAATGCCCTCTTCTCTTCCGCTACTGTTGAGATAGTCTGCTTTTTGCAAATGTAGCTCATCTTTAGGTTCCTCCTTTCAGCTCCTTTGAACCAATCTGGGAACAGCAGGGCTTTTGCTCACCCCAATTACTGCATCCACTGTTGAATGACAGGGATGTGACTGTTATACCTAAGAGTATGCTTCTCATCTTCAGCAAGTATTCTTTCTGGCACTTTCAAGACTAGTCCCTAAATTCCCTTCCTCCCATGTTTTCTTCCTCATCTGTATCATCTCAGTAAATATGGAGTTTGTCCCCTCTTCCTCCCATTTTCCTCTGTTGCTTCTGGGTGATTTCCAAAAAAAGGTGAAAAGGCTTTTACATAGCCATGCTCACAACCAAAGTCCTAAATTTATCATTAGGAATAAAGTTCATGTGCACTTTAAATAGTAAACTTATATATATTATGTTTTGTTATTTTCTAATTTATGCAACTCTTTATTAATAGAATCAAGCACCACTCTTATTTGATACTATGTATCTCTTTTTATTACATAGAAAGTATTTTTTTGAAAACCCCTAAGGTCTAGGTACATTTTACAGTCTTTCCTTATCCCCAAGATAGCTTCCCCTCAATACAAGGAAAAGCAGTCAAATCACACCTTTGGAAAACAAAACAAACATATTTCTACTATAACAGCACATAAATTAAAATGTTACACCTATTACTTTAGCAACAAAAAGTCTCAGAAACTTTTATTTCTGATTACTATCAAAAAATAAATAAATAAATAACCTTAGTAGTTGAGACAGAAATTCATAGCAAACAATTAAATTGGCAGATAGTGTTGCCAGATATTATAGTTGCTATTATTTCATTTTCTCACATATATTAAAAAGAGATAGTAAAGACACAAAGTAGAATGATATAAATATCTCATGATAAACATAAACTTTTTCATCATGCTAAAATGATGAATAACAGAACATATTACATTCACAAAATTACCTTATTTGGTCTTCCAATCAATGGATTATTCCCACATCTCCTGTTGATGATGTCACGAATAAGATGCTTTTGGCCATTATATGTTGTTAGAATACTAATCTTGTCAGCAGGGTAACCAAGTAAACACATGTACATAAAAAGTGCCACTACATACTCTGCCTCTCCAAGATTCTATAATGCAAACACAATCAGATTGCACATTTATTTCCTTTTGTGTCAATTTTATTATTTTTATTAGATCATAAACACACAGATCATGTATACATTAATGCATTTATGGGGTACAATGTGCTGATTTCATATGGAATTAGGAACGCTTACATTGCACTGTTTAATATATACCTCATCTTATCTACTTAATTATTGTGTTAAGACATTTATACTCTATACTTACTAGATCCAACATGTACCCCTGCATTATGCACCATAGATATGATCTCACCATTTACCCTCCCTCAATGTGACCTCCCCACACCCCTCCTTCCTTCATTCTGGGCCATAAGCTGTGTGTCAATTTTATAAAGAAAACGGCTTATTCACTTAGCACACCACAAGCAGTGAGGAGCTAACAACCTAGATAAGTGAACATCTTTCATGAAACTGAAAGGTAACTTTAGGTTAACACCAATAAATGAAAACTTTAACATTTACAACATATTTGCAATACATGGAATAATCATAAAATAAAGCTTTAACATAAAAGAACAAAGTAACTATCTAAGAAGACAGTACAAAATCTAGTCTAATTGCATATACATCTAGCTAAATTTTGCCTAAATTAGACTCCAAAAATTCAGAGATAGTAAAGATACAAAGTATGACATTTATAGGTCACACCTCTTCTCAAGCTATAAATATACAAATATAATAATTTGATTTAATATAACCAAGTACTTGGAAGGAAAATAAGATTTTTACAAGTTACATCTACACATACACATTTAAGCCGGTGATATATGATGATTTTTTGTGAATAATTCAAGATCTTTCATTTAACTAACAAAATATGTTAGCTATTTGCTGTAAAGAGAAGGAAAAAATTTCAAATAATCCTAAATGCTCCCACCCAAAGAATGTTATCTTTTGATGTATCTGCTGCCAGATCTTTTTATATTATATTAGATTATCTGGACATATTTCTATATTTATGTTTTGCTGTTCCTTTTTAAAAATGAGACGCTGCATACTTTGCAACTTGCTTTTTTCCATTTGATATGGCATAAACATTTTTCTTGTCAGTAAACATTTTAAGATGTTACCATTCTTAGTAGATACTCAGTTATTTCTTTTACATAGAATAGGGAATAATGTAATTAATCCCTAATGATAGATATTTAGGTTATTTCCCACTTCAAAAATAATTTGCAGTGAAGATTATTAAGCATATATGTTTTAGTAAACTCACCCATTTTATTTTTTTAAGATAAATTCCTAGAAGTGAGAACATAGTTTTTAACATATACTAACAATTTGTGCCCAAATTATTTTCCTCCTAACATTGTGTAAGTATAGCATTTCCCCAAACCTACTCTAACAGTGAGGATTTCCAAAAATGGGAAAATATGATCCAGTAATTTATACTTGTTATAAATCTTTTTTGGTGTGCATATTCTTATCCTTATTGCATTTCTGTGTTAGGGTATTGATTTTTTTAAAAAGTAATCTATAGGAGTTATATATATTCAGAATTCAACTTCATCTTGTTAAATATTGAAAAATAAATCAATAATTTTTCTTTATGACTTCTGCTTTGGTAACAAGAGACCCTTCTCAGCCAATGAATATATATTCATCAATATTTTCTTCTAATAGTTTCAACTATGTTTATAGTAAGTTTCTTTTCTTTAGCATATATATCTTTACTCCATCTGAAATTGATTATTTTAATATGTTGTGTGTGTGTGTATATATATGTGTATATATATATGGTGAGGCTCTAACTTTCCTTTTATCAATGGCTAAGCAAATGGTTCAATATCACTGATTTAGGCAGTACATTAGTCTAAGGCAAAAGAAACTTAAAAGCTTCATGATTTTTCTTACCTGATAAAAGTAAGGATTAGGTTCAGACTCTCCTACGCCCTGAAAATCTTCAACATTAATGAGCTGGAAGTCATACAGCAAGCCAGCATTTGCTGTGCTAAACTCCGGCAAAAGCTGCACGTGAGGCAAGTTTCCTAGATTCTTGTACCGCCAGTTGTAGAGATTGCACAAGCTTTCCAAAAACAAATACCCCCCAAACAGGAAATATTAGCAATGTAAAATCTCCCTTTCTAAGACTGTACCTCCTTTTGACTTCCATGTTACTCATTTCAAACAATAATGCTTTCTCAATCTTACCCTCCCTACTTCAATTAACCCAGGGTCTGACGACTGAAGACATAAAAATGATAGCTCTATTGTGCTGAAATAAATGCTATCTTTAGTTCCTTAAATTAAAAAATCAAGGAACAAGGGCTGGGTGTGGTGGCTCATGCTTGTAAGCTTAACATTCTGGGAGGCCAAGGTGGGAGTACTGCTTGAGCGCAGGAGTTTGAAACCAGCCTGAGCAAGAGTGAGACCCTGTTTCTAAAAATTGCCAGGCATTGTGGCAAGTACCTATAGTCCCAGCTATTCTGGAGTAAGAAGAGAAAGGCACAATAGAGTAAGATGTCACAGGACGGTCTCTTTACCACTGAGTGACAGCTGCCACTAGTAGAGTCCCATGGCAAGGAAGCAACACAGTGCTTTCTTGCAGCACCAGCTACCAAATCCTGACCCTATTGCCTGGAGGAAAGATCTCTGAAAGTGCTGGTCCATTAACTGTATCTTTTGGGGATAGAAAGAAAGGGGAAGGGACAGTGAAAAGAAGTCTCTGTAAGGCACTAAAATAACCTCAGTGACTAAAATGAAGAAAATTATTTAGTTGGTCAATTAGTATCTCATGTAGAAGGTAATAAAGGTGATTTCAGATTTATAAATGGCAAGTTCCTGAATGGCAGGGAATGCTCAAGTCTATATAAAAGATGTTTACAAATACCTGGATCATGGAACTAACGTCCTTAAACAGGAGTGATTTGTTTTTTGCCTCCTTTACCTCGCTCTGGCTCTCCCTTGAGCATCAAGATCCACTGTAGGAACTCCAACACGGACAAAGCGAGTAAAGAGAGACTGTTCCATGTTTGAATACTTCTGAAAGGCCATGTTCTTAATGACTGGAGGTAACTGGTGATGATCACCAATCATAATCCATCGTTTCAGTCGGCTAAATCCATCCTGAGGATTCTAGAAATGAAAAGTGAGGAAGTGGCAAAATACTCCAATCAACATATTATCCTGTTAGTCTCCAACTTACTGCATAAAAGACTTACTCAGATGGTTTCCTTAGCTTACAAATTCTCGATCTTTATCCCTTCCACACAAAGGAGTCTACCAAATTTACAGAACAACTTGTGAATCAAGTATGGATTTCATTGCTCTTGGTTGATTAGTCGAGGGAGGGTGGAGGTATTGAAAAGTGAAACATGAAATTACTGTGCTTTGAAGGGTGAACTAGGCACTGGCATTGGTGCATAGCTTCCCAAAGGTAGTCCTTCAAAGGTGAACATAATAATATTCAGCAATGAGGTATGGAGCACTTTCTTTAGGACGAGTTCATGAACTTCATTGTCCAACCCATGTAATTGTGGCTATCACCAATCCCACACTGCAACTTTCTGATGCTGTTCCCCTAAATTCTTAAAACTCTATTTTCTTTGTATCAGATGTCAGCTTCTTACCTGTAGAAGAAGAGGAATAAAAGTTTCTATCTCCAGAATCTGAGCAGCCTCTTCCATTAAAATGTTGTCATACTGAGAAAAAGAGGAAAAGTTGTCATAAACTATGCTTAAAAGCCAAAGACTACCACCACAACCATAACAACATCCCCCCAAACTCCAAATAATTTCAGAAAAAATAATGTACAAATTATTCAAACAGAAAGTTCTTTTTTTTTTATTTTTTTATTATTATTTTTTTTTTGAGACAGGGCCTCAAGCTGTCACCCTGGGTAGAGTGTCGTGGCATTACAGCTCACAGCAACCTCCAATTCCTGGGCTCAAGCGAGCCTCCTGTCTCCGCCTCCCAAGTAGCTGGGACTACAGGCGCCTGCCACAATGCCCAGCTATTTTTGTTTGGGTTGCAGCCGTCATTGTTGGCTGGTGGGCCCAGGCTGGATTCGAACCCGCCAGCTCAGGTGTACGTGGCTGGTGCCTTAGCCTGCTGAGCCACAGGCGCCGAGCCCAAACAGAAAGTTCTTGATCTCATTTATCATTATGCTCCTGGGTGTCCAATTCAAGTCTTTAATCCTCAGGAAAGCCCTCTAATTATACTTACTACTCTACATCAAGGAAATACCATGTATCATTTCTTGGATTACAATATCAATTTAGTTCTTTAAATTCTACATCAGCAGCAATCAATTTATAATTATACATGAGGTCATTCCCACTGGTATTTCCACACTAGGTGGTAGTATTTGGGAGTAATTTTTTTTTCTTATAAATCCTACCCATCTGGGCAATGCCTGTGGCTCAGTGAGTAGAGCGCTGGCCCCATGTATACCAAGGGTGGCGGTTTCAAACCTGGCCCTGGCCAAACTGCAACAAAAAAATAGCCAAGCATTGTGGTGGGTGCCTGTGGTCCCAGCTACTCATGAGGCTGAAGCAAGAGAACTGCCTAAGCCAAAGAGTTGGAGGTTGCTGTGAGCTGTGACACCACAGCACTCTACTGAGGATAACAAAGTGAGTCTGTCTCTAAAAATAAATAAATAAATAAATAAATAAATAAATCCTACCCATCACAACAATCCACTTCTGTCTTACCCCTAGTAATTCAATCCATCAGCATAAAACATGCCAACCTTCAATAGACTCCCTCTTGAGTCTATTTACTTTCTCTATTTCTATCAGCTCTACTCTTCTAAAAGTCTAAGCCATCACTCTGACTACTGCTAGCAATCTCCCTATTAGTTCCTCCCTTTCCTGTCTTGACTTCTCTTAAGCCATGGATACAAAAGTCATAGGATCCTGTCACTTAACTGGTTTCAAACCCTCCTATTGTTTTAGGTAGGAAAAGTTCCTTAACATGGCCTGCAGGGAGGTATTAACAAAGGCTTATATCCAATCTGGCCCCCGACCTTCTCTCTTACTTTAACTGTCACCTTTTTCCTTACTAAGTTTGAACCTATTCAGTTTCTCTGAAGGCAAAATCTTTCCTACCTCAAGACCTTTGCACATGCTATTCTCACTTCACTTTTAGTCTACTTGGCTCTTTCTCATGCTTCAAAGTATCTGCATGAAGATCACCTTATCCAGGCCTTCTCTGACCCCCCAAAGCTAAAACTGATCTCATAATACTATTTCTCTGTATTACAGAACACCACAATTTATAATATTCTATCATTATAATTTACTTGTCTGATACTTGTATCCTCTCCCCAGCCTGTACTGTTAGGTACCACACAATGAAAAAGCAAGTCTTTCTCTAACATAGGGAAATTCCGTTCTTTCCTCAGTAATTACTGCACTTCTACCCACCCAATTCTCTTCTTGATCTGTTTTCCACATGTTTTAATCTTTTCTTTTCATTTCTAGTTCTGATTCTCTACATAGTATAACATTCTATTTTTTGTTTTATTGGTACAGTATCTTCTTCATGAAATTCACCAAGTACAAGTTAGAGTTCTTCAGTTTTTTTATTTTTAAATTTTGCTCCTCTTATTTTATTTTTTAGAGACACAGAGTGTAGTAGGAGCATATTTAGATTAAATGCTTAATTACCTCTCCTCTTTCAAACCAATTGTTTATATATCCTTTAATTTCTGTGTTATTCATGTTTACCAAAAGATGCTGTTATTTATCCAAGATTGGAGGCTAAGTAGGATTCCACCAGAAATTAAAAACACTGTTCATGAAACTACTTGAAGGTTCAGGGATGTGGATGAGTCTTTTCTCTGGCTCTAGTATAGAATTTTCTCTCATACAATGATTAAAGTCATTTTGGTGGAGTCATTTTGGAGTTGAAGAGAAGGAGTACAAAGAACCATAGTTTCTAAGGAATCCCTGTGTAGACTCAGGATAATAGATGCTACATGCAAAACAGAGCAAGAGAAGCTCAAAAAAAGATAGGTTAAAGGGTCTGCTTTCCAAAAAAATAGCCTTGAAAATGTCATACAGTTTAACTTATAAAAACATATTTATAGATTTTGCTTTTAAAAAAGGAGATTTTTAATTACAAAGCAAAATTATCAACACTTCATCTAGTTCTTCCAAGTACAGTAAAACCTCCATAGTTGACCACCTCCCTACAGTGACCCACCTCCTTAAACTGACCTAATTTTCATAGATATGACATGCACCACATGTACGTATTAGTACAATAGGCCTGTTCCTTATTTTGAAGACTTCCATATATGGACCCGTTTGTTACAGCCCCTTGGGTGGTCATTTTGCAGAGGTTCTACTGTATTTAACAGCTAGATTATTGATTCTTTGAACCCTTACTAATCCCTCCTAAGATGCCAAATGCCGAGTTGGTACTAGTTGCTCCAAGCTAGAGGCCAGGCTAGGAGCTAGTTCACTGTAATTTAACCTTTCAGAGATTCAGAAATTCTATAGCCACTGTTACTACAGCTCTGTGGCTCTTGAGTGAAAGGTATGTGCCAGGATAAGGTCAGGGTTGTTTAAGACAAAGAGCACAATAAGACTTTCAACTCTTAGAAAACCATGTTTTAATCCTAGTTTTATAACTGACTCTAAAGCAATTATCTCTCTGGAGTTATACTTTTTCAACCATAAAATGGACATGATATCACATATAAAAATACAGCTGCAAAGAAAATAAATTATTGTAAAGAGCACAGTGTACACAAGACTTAGTATATAACTGACACTCAATGAATAATGGCTATTATTATTGTTGTTTTATCACTCTAATACATGTCCTTCCACAATTTCTACAACTTAAAATGAGTTTAAGATGATCAAAATCGTATTATCAATCCCTGGAAACAGATATGCAAATCAGAACCAGTATTTAACTTTGTGTTAGAAATAAGTTAAGGATTTACAAAATAGAAATTAGAGGCCGGGCACAGTGGCTCACACCTGTAATCCCGGAAATCTGGGAGGGCAAGGGCAGGTGGATTGTTTGAGCTCAAGAGTTTGAGACCAGCCTGAGCATGAACAAGAACCCTGTCTCTACTAAAAAAAGAGAAAGAAAGAAAAAAAAAAACAGAGAAGAAAAACCAGCCATGCGCTGCTGGCAGGCGCTAATAGTCCCAGCTACTTAGAAAACTAAGGCAAGAGGATCACTTGAGCCCAAGAGTTTGAGGATGTTGTAAGATATGGTGATGCAATGACACTCAACCCCAGGGCGACAAAATGAGACTGTCTCAAAAAACAAAACAAATAGGGCGGCGCCTGTGCCTCAGTCAGTAAGCCGCCAGCCCCATATACTGAGGGTGGCGGGTTCAAACCCGGCCTCGGCCAAACTGCAAAACAGGAAAATAGCCGGGCGTTGTGGCAGGCGCCTGTAGTCCCAGCTACTCAGGAGGCTGAGGCAAGAGAATCGCTTAAGCCCAGGAATTAGAGGTTGCTGTGAGCTGTGTGACGCCACGGCACTCTACTAAGGGTGATAAAGTGAGACTCTGTCTCTACGAAAAAACAAAACAAATAAAAAATAAAAATTCAAATCAAAGTGACAGACTTCTGCTAACAAGTGATGAACTGAATACATAATGATTGCCGCTACCCCTGGAATTCTCCCCAAATAACTCTGGACGTTATAGATGATTGGTTTAAAGAGACAGTGAAACTTCCCTACTTCAAAAAACCACCTGAATGACCCTCCTCTCTCACTCCCAATAGAAGACAGATTGTCTGAAGAGGATCTAGGGACTTGGAAGAAGCAGGCAGAGTTAAGTGGGAGGGATGAGAAATGAGTGCATACAGAATACGGGAATTATATCAAACTGTGCCCACATGGAATGTGAAGAAAGAAGCCCAGCCCTCTTTCCCCATGCAGTTCCCACAGTCCTGGGAGCCAGGAATTAAAGAATCAAAACAGATCTTACTTCCTCTTCTGCTTCCCTAAGACATAACCATTGTGGAACTTCAGAACTCTAAGGGCAAATACAGGATTATAAAGCTTCCTGAAAGAAGAAAAAAGTGGAAAAAAAAATAAATAAATAAAAATTCAGAACATAGGCGGCACCTGTGACTCGGTGAATAAGGAACCGACCTCATATACTGAGGGTGGCGGTTCAAACCCGGCCCCAGCCAAACTGCAACAAACAAATAGCCGGGTGTCGTGGAGGGCGCCTGTAGTCCCAACTACTTGGGAAGCTGAGGCAAGAGAATCGCCTAAGCCCAGGAACTAGAGGTTGCTGTGAGCTGTGTGATGCCACAGCACTCTACTGAGTGCGATAAAGTGAGATTCTATCCCTACCAAAAAAAAAAAAAAAAAATCAGAATATCTTTGGGCTTCTTAATAGCCACACTGGAAGCTAGTGAAAAGTAACCAATTCTTCAAAATTCTGAAGGAAATTCAGCAGCTAGGGCACTGACCACATGCACCAGGGCTAGAGAGTTCAAACTTGGCCCAGGTCTGCCAAACAATGACAACTACAAAATATATATATATATCCAGGCATTGTGGCAGGCACCTGTAGTCCCAGATACTTAGGAGGCTGAGGCAAGAGAATCACTTAAGCCCAAAAGTTAGAGGTTGCTGTAAGCTGTGATGCCATGGCACTCTACCGAGGGAGACATAGTGAGACTGTCTCAAAAAAAAAAAAAAAAAAAAAATTCTGAAGGCAAATTATTTCCAATCTAGAAATCTATACCTAGCCATACTAATCAAATGTGAGGGTAGACTAAAGATGTTCTTTGGACACGGGAAGTCCTAGAAATGATTCCTTCCTATCCACCCCTTTACATGAAAGATACTAGAGGATGTGCACCAATAAAGAAAACAAAAAACAAATTCAGGAAACAGAATCTGGCATACAATAAAGGCAAAGGCTTAGAATGGACACAATCTGAACTGAAATGGGTCAGGAGAATCCAGGAGAAAGGTATCCAAAACCATGTATGTGATGTGTTTGAATGTACTAAGGAGAGTTCTGGATTGAACTGGTAGTAAAACAGAAAACTAAGAAAACAAAAACAATGAAAATGACACTTAAAAACTCCAGAGAAAACAAAAACATATGCATGAAAGGGAAAGTAACCATTGTATATATCCCTGCTTGAATGTACAAGTGTTTACATGTTAATAATAAGATAAACACTCAATACTGATGCAATCCAAAATTATAACTATATTAGGAGTATTAAAAAGAAGGAAAAGCGTGCACATGTGTGTATGCGTATGTGTGTGTGTGTGTCCCCTTGAAGATGACAGAGTCAAAAGACAACATTTAAAATGGAAATTTAACATTCTTTTTTTGTTTTTTTGAGACAGAGCCTCAAGCTGTCGCCTTGGGTAGAGTGCTGTGGCATCAGAGCTCAGTAACTTCCAACTCCTGGACTCAAGCAATTCTCCTGCCTCTGCCTCCCAAGTAACTGGGACTACAGGTGCTCACCACAATGCCCAGCTATTTTTGGTTGCAGCCATCATTGTTATTTGGCCTGCCTGGGCTGGATTCAAACGCGCCAACTCAGGTGTATGTGGCCTGCGCCTTAGCCGCTTGAGCCACAGGTGCCCAACCTCTTTTTTTGTTTTTGTTTTTCTGTCACCCTGGGTAGGGTGCTGTGGTGCAACCTCAAACTCTTGGGCACAAGAGATGCTCTTGCCTCAGCCTCCTAAGTAACTGGGACTACAGATGCCCACCACAATGCCCAGCTATTTTTTTTTCCTCCTTTAGTAGAGACAGAGTCTCCCTCTGGCTCATGCTGGTCTTCAACTCCTGAGCTCAAGTAATCTATCCACCTGGGCCTCCCTGAGTGCTAGGATTACAGGCGTAAGCTACCGTGCTTTTGAAAAGGACAGAAGAAATACTAAAAGTGTTGAAGGACTAGATAACGGGAAGGTCAAGGGAGTTGGGACTGCCCTTTTTTATGTTAAGTAGATCTAGAAGGTTTTTAAAACTCTAAGTTTGATAAAAATAAAGCTTCAAAATCAAAAATATTCATAAAACCTATCAGCAGTCATATGACCTGTGAGGTATGGTATGATTTAAGTACAGAAAATGATTAATGAAAGTTTGAGGCAGCGCCCCTAACTAAGTGGGTAGGGTGCTGGCCACACACACCAAGGTTGGAGGGTTCGAACCTGCCCCAGGCCAGCTAAAGCAACAATAACAACTGCAACAAAAAAATTGCTGGGTGCTGTGGCAGGTGCCTGTAGTCCCAACTACTTGGGAGGCTGAGGCAAAAGAATTGCTTAAGTCCAAGAGTTTGCAGTGGCTGTGAGCTGTGACATCACGGCTCTACTGAGAGTGACATAATGAGACTCTGTCCCCCCCAAAAAAAGTAAATTTGATAAGGTACAAGTGATTTTTTTTTATGTGAAAAGCCGCATAAAAGTAATAAATGCTAATTATGATTACATTATTTCCCTTTGTTATTAGAATGATATAATTTAGTATCAATTCAAAGTATATTCTATATGTCAGTCCCAAGAACAAAACATTTAGGTGAAAATTCTCACAATAATTTGCAAAAAGGTTAAGTTCACACTACTTGGGCAAGTTCACACTACCTTTTAATAAATTAACATATTTGTCCTACCTTGCAGTTGAGGAAACTTTCATCCAAGATAACAGCAATTCTATCACCTTGAATTTATTTAGCACCTTTCAGTGAGCTCATAATATCTTAAAATTATCAGTTACTTTCAACACAAATGAAACTGCTAATTTTGAATCAAACCAATACACAACCTTATTTTAACCACAAGATAAACCAGTGAGTTAAATGATCTGTATTAAAATCAGAGTTCAGGTATTACTAGCAAAGTCACAGAGTTTGCAAATTCAAACTCACCGATGAGTCATTACATTCTACTGCAAATGAGTCACTAGCAGGCTATCATGTGTCATAGCTGTATGTGTCATAAGATAAAGTCATATCTGCATGTATCAATATGAAAGTCATTTTAATATCTCATTTTATCATCTAAATAATAGTATTCCAGACGCTTATAAGGAAGGCTTTTCATTTACTGAATGAAGTTTAGCATACACATGTCTAACAAGTGTAAAACCATTATAAAATGTTATTTTTATAGCTTTTAATTTTGTTTGGAGATTTTAAAATATCATTCTTGTTGGTATGAGAATCTGGTCAGACAACCAATTATAACAGTACTAATGCTACTTAATGGACATATTACCAGTAATTAGATTTGGAAAAATTAGATTTAGAGTTCACTAATCACATAAGCATGTGATATCATCAACCACACTTTTATTTATTTATTTTTTTGAGACAGTCTCACTTCCTTGTCCTTGGTAGAGTGCCGTAGAGTCATAGCTCAGAGTAACCTCAAAGTCATGGGCTCAAGAGATCCTCTTGCCTCAAGTTTTTCATTTTTAGTGGAGACAGGGTCTCACTCTGGCTCAGGCTGGTCTCCAGCTCCTGAGCTCAAGTAATCCACCTGCTTTGGCTTCCCAAAGTGCTAGAATTATAGGTGTAAGCCACCATGCCTGGCCTGTCAACTACTTTTAAAAGACACTTGATAATAAATAAGAACTTGAATAAGAAGTGAGTCAATCTCCAAGGGAAGTGGCCTAGGTCAGGGGTTCTCAAACTTTTTAAACGGGGGGGGGGGGGGGGCAGTTCACTGTCCCTCAGACCATTGGCGGGCCAGACTACAGTTTAAAAAAAAAAACAAACTATGAACAAATTCCTATGCACAGTGCACATATCTTATTTTGAAGTAAAAAAACAAAATGGGAACAAATACAATATTTAAAATGAAGAACAAATAAAGTTAAATCAACAAACTTATCAGTATTTCAAGTGGAGATGGCTAATGAGATGGTCAATGTCCAGTTCCATATTTGTTACTGCTAGTCATAACAAGTGATGCAAGTGTGCATCAGTTAGTCTAGGTTTAGAGATTTCAGATGTTTCATTCTGGAAAATGTCTGTTCACAGACATAAGTGCTGCGAAAGATGGTTGCCATTTTGAGTGCATGGTTCCTGAGATTAGGATATGTCTCAGAGGGGAGAGATGCATAGAAATTAGGAAGGCTGCTTGACTTGAATGCGTCTTTCAGAGAGTCACAATTCTGCAGTTCAGCCAGTTCCATTTG
>CAUYON010105642.1:0-25298 GCA_963573935.1 Arctocebus calabarensis
AAAGATGGAGACTTTACCTCTTTTGTGTTTACATGGATGGAGCTGGAACATATTCTTCTTAGCAAAGTATCTCAAGAATGGAAGAAAAAGTATCCAATGTACTCAGCCCTAATATGAAGCTAATTTATAGCTTTCACATGAAGGCTGAAACCCAATTATAGCACAAGAATACAGGGAAAAGGGAAAGGGAGGGGAGGGGAGGGGGGAGGATGGGTGGAGGGAGGGCAATTGGTGGGATCACACCTATGGTGCATCTTAGCAGGGTACTGGTGAAACTTGTTAAATGTAGAGTATCAATGTCTTTATATAATGATTAAGAAAATGCCATGAAGGCTATCTCTAACAGTACGATGAAAATATTTCTGATTGTATATGAAGCACAATCTGCCCTATGATTGCACCAATGTACACAATTATGATTTAACAAAATTATTTAAAAAAAATAAAAGGCATAAAATTCAAAACATAAGTCATGATATAATTAAACAGATTTATGTGTAAGCATGGTCATGAAAATTACCACAAATACAGTCATTAAGCAACATCTCTCACATGCATGTTACATGCAATAAATCTTATGCTACATTATGAAATCTTATCCAGCCAAAGAATATTTAATGACATGGAAAATATTCATAAAATAATGCTAAGCAGAAATTAGGGATACAAATCTACAAATACAGTATGGTTCCCATTATGTGAAAATTATATGTATATACATAGCAGTGATGGAAAGAAAATTCAACACAAATGAAAACTGTCTCTGTGAAGAATTCTATGTGAGATTTTAAAGTCCATATTGTATAATTTATTAATTTTCCCTAATAAACCTATTACTTCTATGATGAAAGAATGTATCAGAAGATAATAAACACTTACAGGATTGGATAGAGGGTTGATGGTTTGAAAATATTACAGACATTGATGCTCTTTATAGATCCTAGAATATTTTGAAGTTTAAGAACTTAAAAACATCTTTTGATGCTATAAGTTTTATTAATTTTAGTCATTTGCATTAAATGTTCATCAGTTATCCTTAATTACTCTGAAATGAAATAATGATTAGAAAAATTATTCAATGCTTGTTAGCCTAATCTTATTGCAGATTGAAATTAATTAAACCATGCATAACTCCTATTAATACAGGAATATTTTCATAAAATTACTGTTGATATAAAATGGTGATCTGCCTAAAATCTAAAATGTTAGAAGAAACACTTTTATTAGTGAAGTTGTCACATACATCACTTCCTTAGAAATATGTAAAATACCCATTTTCCAAATAATATTGTTACTATTAGATATTCCCTTATGCATTGGCTGGGTGCTAGGTTTTCTTCACTCCCTCTTCCAGCTGCAATATTCAGTCATGTTTTGGATTACATGGGCTTTATTTTGTTTCTACAACTTACAGTGAATAGGAATTACAGCTTCTTGGATATGAGTGCAAATTAACCCCTGCTGTCTAAAGACATGTCCTCTACACCAATTCTGGGTAGAGACATCACACAAGGAAGGGAAGGGTACTAAAACAGGAATGTGTGGAATAGACAAAGATACACAACTGACCCTTGAACAACACATTTCTGAACTGCTTGGGCACACTTATACATGGATTTTTTAAAAATAAATGCCATGGGCCCAGGCCCTACTTATCTGTGGGTTCCACATTTGAAACCAAACATGGATCAACACAATAATTAAGTAAACAAGATGAAGTATATATTAACCAGTGTGATGTAAGCAGTCCTAATTCTATATGAAATCAGCACATTGTACCCCATAAATACATTAATGTATACATGATCTATATGTTTATGATTTAATTAAAAAAATAAATAAAAATAAAGTATCCCCTAAAAAAAAATACAGAATGCCTGGGATGTGACACCCATGTATACAGAGGTTTAACTTTTTGTCTGTACAAGTTCTGCAGGACTGACTGCAGGGTTTGATTGAGTATTTGTAGATTTGGGTATACACAGAGATCTTGGAATTGATTCCCCATGTATATTGAGAGATGACTATATGTACACATAGATAGACTCTCTTTATACATACTTCTATAGGTCTATCTATAGTTCTCTTTATTTTTATATATAATCTATATATTTGAAATAATATGAATACAATATCAATACCATTATTAATATGAAATAATGTAGACTTACATAGAGACATATAGAGAGATAGATGTAGACTCAGATAGAAAACAATCTTACTTATGACTATGGTGACCTATTATTTCAAACAAACAAAAAAAGTCTGGCAAGTGTAGGTTTATTTATTTGGATAATCCAATGTTTGATGTGTCTCCAAAAATCACATATTTTGTGGCCCTGTGATCATGGTGAACCCTACAAGTAGGAATTACTTGGAGGCAAATGCTATAGAATCAAAATTTAAGTTAGTTTTCCTGTATGTGTGTATATAATGAAGTTAGTAATATGTTTGGTAGGAAAATCCCCAAAGGTTTCAACTTTTTTAAAGGAGATCTGTGTTTATTTTTTCATTTCTCTGTGACACATTAAGAGTTTACATCCTGTTAGGGAGCCAGTATGTTCACGCTGGGAGCTTCTGTTAATCCATTAAGAAGCTTTGCAGCAATTCTATTAGGATTAAAACAAAATGTTTACCAAACTCAGAGTCCAGTCCAATAGTTCTGCCAGTGTTTTATGGAGACAGAGGGTTTTTAGGCTTTTGAGAAGGTCAAACTAATTTTGTTCCTAGTAGTAGAGGAATTGGAAAAACAAACAGCTCTGCAGATCAAATATTTGCAGTGAATTAGGAGAATGTTACTTTTTGGCACTTACTGGTCTTCCTGACTTAGAATTAAATGTATAATTCTCAAAATCACTTGAAATCCACTTGCACCAAATATTTAGCTTATCTATAGAATTTTATATAGCAAATTTGAATTATAATACTTCACCCTCTTGTTTCTCCTTTCTTCTTTTCCCTCAGCACTGATATAATGGAATCAGACATATTAAGACAAAACTATATGGAGAACGACAGTTTCTAGGCTGAGGTCTGTACTTCCTTGATATTACATTCTGGCTTGCTTAGTGGCTCAGTTTAGCTGAGCTAAGTGTACCAAAAAAACAAAACAAAGTAATACATTTCCACTTTGGTTTTCAGTCAGCATAAAGAGTAGAACTGCTTAAGAAACTCTTGTTAGTTTTTACTGTGGAAGTGCAATGGTTCAATAAAAACCATAGTAACTTTTGAAAATGCTATAAAGCTTATAGGTCAGAACTTTCAGTAAATGACTGGCTAAAGAAATGTTTTATGTTTTGTTCCATTTCTCTGACAGCTATTGGTAAGGCTGTGGGTGGGCTTTCAACAGGGTCAGAATAGGTACAGTTATCACATAAGCATCACAGCATAGAGGAAAGGGTAGCAGTATGGAATATTATTAATGAGATTTCTTTGAGTACATATTATGAACCACATACACCTTTATGGTAATCTGAGATCTTCCAAAGTCAGAAAAATCCAAGGTACAAAGAAATCATCAATAATTTCTACTTCATGCTTTCACACTGTCAGTATTGTTTTCCACTTACAATCGCTGTTGATAGCTCAATTTTCTTCACAACAGTTCTTCCATTTTTCTTCATTGCACTAAAGCTGTCAATAAATCTGAGTTACTTGCTGTCTATGGAGAACATTTAAAATACTTGTACTTTCTAAAAGTCAAATCTTGTATCTAGTTATTTCATACCACTTCTTCTTTCTTGGTCTGAAGAAGAAAAATATACATAAATGTATCTGAGCCTCTTTAATAAACCTAGAATGCAGCCTATGATTTATGCCTGGAGGATTGTATTAGTCAGGGTTCTTTAGAGAAACAAAACTAATGGAATATATGTGGATGGATGGATGGATGGATGGATGGATAGATAGATAGACAGACAGACAGACAAAGATATTTATTGTGCAGAATTGGCTTATATAATACAGAGGCTTAAAAGTCCAGATCCATGAGAGCCAATGGTACAGTTTCAGTCCAAGACTAAAGGCCTGAGAACTAGGAGAACTGATTCTGTAAGTTCCAGGGCAAGTTGAAAGGCCAAAGACAGAGAAAACTGATATCTTAGCTTGAAGACAGAGAGAATTCTTTTCTACTCAGCTTTTTATTCTATACCTACCTTCAACGGATCAGACATTAGTCTACTTATTCAAATGTCATTCTTATTCAGAAACACTTTCAAAGAAACTTCCAGAAATAATGTTTAACTAAATTTATGGGCACTCACTGGCCTAGATAAGTTGGCACATATAATTAACCATCTCAGGAGTTCATATAAAGTTGGCTGGAGCCTCCTTTCCCACACTTTTGTGAATTTCATAGCTACTCCCAGCTCTGTGTCCATACTTCTGTTGAACTCAGTCCCCTTGCATCTTACCAGTTATGGCTATTTCTTACTTTGCCTTTTACAGACCAGACAGGGAGCTTATTCCTTTTTTATTGATATCCTCCAAAACCATTGACACAAGAAATTTAGACATATAACAAATTTTATTAAAATAGCAATCTTTGGTGCTAGTTATTACCATAATTGTTTTCACTGTGCTACAGAGGTACAGATTGATATTTTGGGAAACTGTAGAATAAGAAGTAATCGATTATGAATAAGATACAAATTGAATGGATCAAAGACAAAATTAAGAAGAAATCATTAGGTTTCTTGAACAAGATGATAATGAAGCCACAAGATATCAAAACCTATGGGATACTGCAAAGGCAGTCCTAAGAGAGAAATTTATAGCATTAGACGTCTTCATCAAGAAAACAGAAAGAGAGCAAAATCACCAATCTAATGGGCCATTTCGAGCAACTGGAAAAGGAAGAGTAATCCAACCCCAAACCCAGCAGAAGAAAAGAAATAACAAAAATTAGAGCTGAATTAAATGAAATTGTAAAAAAAAAAAATCATTCAGAAGATCAGTGAAACAACAAGTTGATTCTTTGAAAGGATTAGTATAATTGATTAAACCCTTGGTCAGACTAACCAGAAACAGAAAGTAAAATCTCTAATAACTTTAATCAGAAATAATAAAGGGGAGAAAGAAGGGGAGGTGGGGAGGGGACCCCTGCTGGGGTGACGAGGGGTGGGGTGGGGCAGGGGCGGGGCAGGGGTGGGGCAGGGGCGGGGCAAGCACGAGGAACAGCGCCTGCAGAGTGGGCGGGCGTTATCCGGGCACTTAGGGCAAGATGAACGTTGCTTTCCGAGATGGCAACACAGGGAGGAGGGAAGGAGTTGGACGAGATTAAGACCCAATTCACAACCGAGGAAGGTCTGTACAAGCTGCTGCCGTACTCGGAGTACAGCCGGCCCAACCGGTTGCCCTTCAACTTTCAGGCATCCAACCCCGTCCGAGTCTCCGTCGTAAACCTCAACGACCAGTCTGGTAATGGCGACCGCCTCTGCTTCACTGTGGGCCAGGAGCTCTACTTTTATGTCTACAAGGGAGTCCACCCGGCTGCTGACTTGAGTAAACCAATAGATAAAAGGATATACAAAGGAACACAGCCTACTTGTCATGACTTTAACCATCTAACAGCCACAACTGAAAGTGTCTCTCTCCTAGTGGGCTTTTCCGCTAGCCAAATCCAGCTTATAGACCCAATTAAAAAGGAAACTAGCAAACTTTTTAATGAGGAAAGACTAATAGACAGGTCACGAGTAACCTGTGTCAAATGGGTTCCCGGTTCAGAAAGCCTTTTCCTAGTAGCCTATTCAAATGGGAACATGTACTTGTATAATGTGGAGCTCCCTTGTGGCCCCATACCCCCCTCCTACCAGCTTCTGAAGCAGGGAGAGAGCTTTTCTGTGCACACTTGCAAGAGCAAATCCACGAGGAACCCTCTCCTTAAATGGACAGTGGGTGAGGGGGCCCTCAACGAGTTTGCTTTCTCCCCAGATGGCAAGTTCGTAGCATGTGTGAGCCAGGATGGGTTTCTGCGGGTGTTCAACTTTGACTCGGTGGAGCTGCACGGTAGAATGAGAAGCTACTTTGGGGGCTTGCTGTGTGTGTGTTGGAGCCCAGATGGCAAGTACATCGTGACAGGTGGCGAGGACGACTTGGTGACAGTCTGGTCCTTTGTAGACTGCCGAGTCATAGCCAGAGGCCATGGGCACAAGTCCTGGGTCAGTGTTGTGGCATTTGATCCCTATGCCACCAGTGGAGAAGAAAGCGACCCTATGGAGTTTAGTGGCAGTGATGAGGACTTCCAAGACCTTCATTTTGGCAGAGATCGAGCAAACAGTACACAGTCCAGGCTGTCCAAACGGAACTCTACAGACAGCCGCCCTGTAAGTTTTACATATCGGTTTGGTTCAGTGGGCCAGGATACCCAGCTCTGTTTATGGGACCTTACAGAAGACATCCTGTTCCCTCATCAACCCCTCTCAAGAGCAAGGGCACACACAAATGTCATGAATGCCACAAGTCTTCCTGCTAGAAGCAATGGGAACAGTGTCAGTATGCCTGGGAATTCTGTGCCCCCTCCTCTACCATGGCGGTCCAACAGCCTTCCACATTCAGAAGTCTCAAATGCTGGCAGTAAAAGCAGTGTCATGGATAAGGCCATTGCTTCTGGGGTCAGCAGATTTGCAACACTTTCACTATATGACCGGAAGGAGAGGCGCCAAGGGAAAGATCACAAGCGAAACCATAGCATGAGACACATTTCTAGCAAGAGCAGTGACAAACTGAATCAAGTTACTAAAACCAAAATGGACCAAGCTAAAACTTTGGGAACACCCCTGTGTCCTCGAATGGAAGACATTCCCTTGTTAGAGCCGGTGATCTGTAAAAAGATAGCACATGAAAGACTGACTGTATTGATTTTTCTTCAAGACTGTATAGTCACTGCTTGTCAGGAGGGATTTATTTGCACATGGGGAAGGCCTGGTAAAGTGGTAAGTTTTAATCCTTAATGCTACACCAGATCTAGAACTTGAATAGGTAGTGATTTTTTTTCTTGTGGGAGGGGTGGGGTGTACAATGAATGTGAATGACACTTCTTACTCTTAATGTAAATCTAAATGCATCAGAGCCATAATTTTGGATACTGCATGCCAGGTAATTCTGAATCATTTGATAATTTACCTTAGAGCATTTAAAAAAACAGAGTCAAACTAATTGCCAGCGAAGTCAGTCATCCTCCTGGGAGTATATAGCATCCCAAGGTTAGTGTTCCTGTATTAGACTACTTTAATTTTAACAAAATCATGACAGTGTGGGGAGACAATGACTTTAAAATGCTAAATTAAAATTTATGCTTTAACTGGAAAAAAATAATAAAGGGAAAATAACAGATACCACAGAAATACAAAAGATCCTCAACAATTATTGCAAAAAACTCTACGCCTAGCTGGGTGTGGTGGTTCATGCCTATAATCCTAGCACTCTGGGAGGCTGAAGGAGTGGATTGCCTAAGATCACAGGTTCAAAACTAGCCTGAGACAGAGCGAAACCTTGTCTCTAAAAATAGCTGGGCATTGTGGTGGGTGCCTGTAGTCCCAGGTACTTGGGAGGTTGAGGCAAGAGAATCGCTTAAGCCCAAGAGTTTGAGGTGGCTCTGAGCTATGAAGCCACAGCACTGTACCAAGGGTGACAAAGTGAGACTCTCTCTCTCTCAAAAAAAAAAGAAAAGAAAAGAAAACAAAAGCCCAAACCTATGCCCAGAAATATGAAAATGTAGAGGAGATGGACCAATTCCTGGAAGCATGCCATCTTCCTAAATTCAGAAAAAATTAGAAATTTTGAATAGACCTGTATCAAGCACTGAAGTAGAATCAACTATACAGAATCATCCCAAAATGAAAATCTCTGGACCAGATGGTTTCACACAAGAATTACACCAAACCTCCAAAGAGGAGCTAGTTCCTATATTGCATAATCTATTCCAAACCACAGAGAAGGAGGGAATCCTCTCCAACACGTTCTATGAAGTAAATATCACCCTGATCCCAAAACCAGGAAAGGAACCAACTAAAAAAGAAAACTATAGACCAACATCATTAATTAATTTTGATGCAAAAATATTCAATAAGATACTAGCAAGCAGAATACAGCAACACATTTAAAAAGTTATACACCATGATCAAATGGGTTTTATCTCAGGGATTCAAAGTTGGTTAAACATATGTAAATCCATAAATGTAATTGACCACATAAATAAAATAAAAAAACAAAGACCATATGATTCTCTCAATTGATGCTGAAAAGGCTTTTGACCATATCCAGCATCCTTTCATGATAACAACACTGAGGAAAATAGGCTGTGTGAAACAGGACATTTTTTAAATTGATAGAGGCTATCTACAACAAACTCTCAGCCAATATAATATTGAATGGAGTCAAACTGAAAACATTTCCAATTGGATCTGGAACTAGACAAGGATGTCCACTGTCACCACTACTATTCAACATAGTGAGGGAAGTCTAGCCATTGCAATCTCGCAACAGAAGGAGATCAAGGGTATTCAAATGGGGAAAGAGGAAGTCAAACTCTCACTCTTTGTGGATGACATGATCTTATACATGGAAAACTCCAGGGATTCAACTACAAAGCCCTTAGAACTGATCAAAGAATATAGCAGCAACCTGGGGTACAAAATCAATGCCCACAAATCAGTAACCTTCGTATAGGCCAATAGCAGTCAAACTGAGAATAAAATCAAAGATTCTATCCCTTTTACATTAGCTCTAAAGAAGATGAAATTCCTGGAAATATATCTAACAAAGGACATGAAAGATCTCTATAAAGAGAACTATGAAACCTTAAGAAAAGAAATAGCAGAAGATGTTAACAAATGGAAGAACATACCTTGCTTGTGACTGGGAAGAATCAGCATTGCTAAAATGTCTATATTACTCAAAGCAATTTAAAGATTTAATGCAATTCTCATAAAAGCACCAATGTCATACTTTGAAGATCTTGGGAAAAAAGTACTTTGTTTCATATGGAATCAGAACAAAACCCAAATAGCCAATATAATTCGAAGAAATAAAAACAATCTGGAGGCATCACATTACCAGACTTGTGGTTATACTACAAGTCTATAGTGATCTACCACAACACCTGGATAGTTTTTCCTATTTTTAGTAAAGATGGGGGTCTCGTATTTGCTCAGGCTGGTCTCGAACTCCTGAGCTCAAGCAATCCACCTGCCTCAGCCTCTCAGAGTAGTAACATTACAGGCATGAACCACCACACCTGGCCTTCATCAGCACTGTATTATTAGCTCAATTCTATCCTCCTTAAGTGCTGAAGATGTTTTCTAATATTTGGGCTAATGCTGGGAACCCACAAAGTCCCTGGTCAACATCCATCTTCAGTGTGGTTGCATTTGAGTTATTTCTGATCGGAATTGCTTCAAACAAACAGGAAAGCAGCCAAGGAGGGCTGAAAAGATAAAAGAATAGTACCTTATTCTCTTGTCTTCCACTTTTTTCAAATATTCATCTCTCTTTAGGACTCCTAGGATCATTTCTTTCTCATGATCTAATAAAAATGACAGATTGATGAACTCCGAGTTCTTAGACATGGTATTTCAACAGCAGCTCTAAGTAGCAGTGATTGAATCTTTCAGAAGGTAAATTGATAGCTACAGCTATTAAGGCTCCTCCTGACCGACCCAGAATCACTCAGTTGTTTGGTGTAGAGTAGTTTTTATATGGTCTCTGCAGAATCGCTGATAGTGGCTAGATATTTTTTCAGACTATACAGAAAACAGGCTCCACTGGGATTACATTCCAAAAAAGTCATTATTGTTTTAACCAAACAAGATTTCCAAAGCCTTTTGTAGTGATATGCAGTGAGCAGCAGCTGAGTAATGATGCTAATGATGTTCAACTTCAATCCTTCAGAGAATGCTACAGAGCATGATTCGGATCCGCTGGGACAGAATGCAGAAGACCCTGAAAAGGTAGAGGAACAATGGAGAGAAAAATTAACCAGGCCATTTTTCCCCATGGCACTTGCCTAATTTTTGAAATATTGATGTACTTATCTCCAAAAAATTGTTCTTTAAATCAGTAAACATGCATTGATAAAATATTTATTTTTGTGGTTTTTAAAAATTTACTATGAAAGGTATTAACATTTAATTGATTCCTGGTTCCCTATGCAAATTTAGTTTCCTTTATTATAATTAGCTTCCTCTGTCAGCTGGATGCCACTGTCACTCTTGCAGTGAGTGACCCATGAGGGAATCAGATCACCACTTTGGGATATTAAGTGCACAATCTGGACTGTCCACAACAGGACAGGTCCCTTAAGTGACTCCCTCCTTCTCCCTCCCTCCCTTCATCCTCATAACTAGGACTACAGCATAAAAAGCATGGCTGGTTAACAAACCTAAACCAGTGCTACATGTATCAACCTAAATATATCTCACTAACAATGCTGAATGAAAAAAAATGTATGTTACAGAAGAATTCATACCAAATGATAGCATATATTAATATATGAATGATATAACTATCCACAAATATTATACCTAACTTATTTTAGGCAAATTCATGGGAAATTAAGGATCATGATTACCTCTGAGTGACAGAGAGACAATTAGAGAACATGGGCTTCAACTATGTTGAGTGTTTTACCCTCAAGATGGGTGTTTATATCCCACGACATACACGGTTGTTTGTGAATTATTCTAGGTAGGTATGTGTTATGTACTGCAAATTAGATGTGTTAGAATTACCCTCTTGTCAGCATAGGAAATTTTCCAGGCCATATTCCTCCTTCTAACTCTTGAGCACATTCCCTCATTTGTTTGTTACCTGGATTCTCTTTCCTCAACCGCTTAGGAATGATGACTCTTAGGGATATCTATTGGGTTTTTGTTACTTAGCATCATCCCATGATACTGTCCCCCAGCTTCCCCTTAGGTCTAAGAAAGACAGTCTACATATGAATTATACTTGATTAGCTTGGTTCTAGCCAGGCCTCCAGACAGAACTAGCTCCACACCCAAAGGCTGTTTTGGGGCCTCCCAGTAACGGTAAGGTCAGGTTAACTTCAGAATCTCAGGAGATATGAAAGGATAAGATCTTGGCCAAAGCCTCCCCAACTTTCCAAGGCCCCCAGGTGTTTGTTCTATATAATGTAAACAAAACCAGAACTTTGCCAAAATGGCTCAGAATTGAAGTGCACTCTATACACCAAGAGTTAGCCTCCTCTAAGGAAACTGCCCAGGTCATTTCAGATCATCTGGATTTACTCCAAGCCTTTTCTCCATCACCAATGCCCTAGAGGCAGAAGCATCAGAGGGTTCCAGGAATTAAAGTAACAGAAATGACAAAGTCAAGAGGAAAAGGGCTCTTCAGTAAGGTTAATGGTTTGGTTTTTGCATTACTGTCAACTGTGATCTCTTCAGATAAAGAACACAGTTGTTTTTTCCACCCTTTTGTGTGGCTCATACATTTTTAGACTAAAATGGAAAAAAATAATTGGAAATTCTGTGAATGACTATGTTATCATTACAGCCAGGTTCACTAAAGACATATTTTGTATTTGAAATGTCAGATTCAGAGAGTGCTGCTTGAATATTCTGTAGAATTATATTTAGAAATTATACAAGGAATTGGGAAATATAAAAGTGCTTGACTTGAAGCTTATGGTTATTCCTGCCTTGGGCGGTAAAAACAAGTCTGCCTTCTAAAAATCCAAGGGTCTGCCCTATGAGGAGAGTAAAGGGAGGGAAGTAACACTATGCGTAGTGCATGCAGATGACACAGAAAATAGGAAAGCAAGCAAGGATACAGAGAAATAAAATTTCCCGTTGGGAGTTTAATTAACAAAATTATCCTTAAATGGATTTTTACCCAGCATACCTATACTAACAGACTATTAGCACCTGAATTACTATACAATTGGGTGGTCAAGGATATCAGAAGTAGCCAAAACTCTATCAAGAAAATAAGGATGATTCCTACAGAAAGCAGGATTGGATTGTGTTTATAATTTAGTACAATTGAAACTAACTGAGGATAATACAGTTCTCCTGGTGAAATACAAGGTGGAGAAAAGTAGACAGTGAGCCTAGGCACAGAGAAGAGGGATTAAAGGATCTAGATGCTGATGGTGCCCATCCAGACTCAAATCAGGGAAATGAATGAAAATGAAAATACAGTAGAAGCTCCATAGCTGACCACCTCTCTACATTAACCATCTCCTTACGTTGACCTAATTTTTACAGACTGGACATGCACCACATGTACATAACAGTACAGTAGTCCTAGTTCCTTATGTTGACCACCTCTGTATGTTGACCAGTTCGTTACAGTCCCTTGAGTGGTCAACATACGGAAGTTGTACTGTAGCTTGTTTGTTCTCTGGAGCACACGTTTCATGATGGGTGATGGTACAGTCTGGCAAATTTTCATGCTATCTATTATTACAATCACACACTTGCAGGCGAATGTTTATAGCAGCATGATTCACAATCTCAAAGACATGAAAACAATTCAACTGCCCACCAATATGTGAGTGGATTAGTAAAATGTGGTATATGTATGCTATAGACCACTACTCGGCCATTAAAAAATGGTGATCTAGTATCTTCTGCAACAACCTAGAGGGAACTGGAAACCATTCTTCTAAGTGAAACAATACAAGAATGGAGAAACAAACACATGTGCTCAATTCCAAAAGGAACTAATCAGCCACATACGGAAGTAAATCAGTCACATTAAGTGCACATACAGAAGTAAATCTCAGTGAAGGTCAAGCTGAGGGGAGGAAGGAAGAGGGGATGAGTAATTTCACACCTACTGGGCACCATGCACACTATCTGGGTGAAGTGCACACTTACATGTATAATTTTGACTCAACCTGTACAAAAATTAAGTATAGAAACAAAATATGTATTTCATTACATCATGAAATAATAAAAATAATCATACAACTAATCTCTTTCCTCTGATTTCACTTCCTCTTGGACAATTCTTATTATAAGTGGTTTCCCATGGAGTTCTCCCTTCAGGGGTGAATGTTCTCCTCCTGCCTTCCACAACCAGTTTAGTTTGAACCCACGTCAGATCTGTTTGCTATGTTTCAACCAAATCAAATTTCACTGAGGAACAGCATCTGAGTTGATGTGTGATGAATTCACCTAAGAATGTACTATCACTTGCTGTCTCTTTTCAGCTACTTCACAACTGAAAGAATATCTTTTACTACACGCACACTTTAATCAAGTGAGCAAAAATGAGTTGAACCTAATTCTTTTTGTTCGTTGTGCCCAGTAAACAATATTTTTTTTTTTGAGATACAGTCTCACTTTGTCGTTCTCACTGGAGTGCCGTGGCATCACAGCCCACAGCAACCTCAAACTCTTGAGATTAAGTGATTCTCTTGCCTCAGCTTCCCAAGTAGCTGGTACTACAGGTGCCTGCCACGATGCCCAGTTATTTTTTTAGAGATGGGGTCTTTCTCTGGTTCATGCTGGTCTTGAACTTGTGAGCTCAGACAATCCACCTGCCTCGGCCTCCCAGAGTGCTAGGATTATAGGCGTTAGCTACCATGCCAGGCCTTGTAATATTCATTTTTATTTTATTTTTCAATTCCTTAACTTAAACATATCTCTCTCTTTAAATATTTCAGATGTGGATTTTTTTCCTCTCTGGCCAGTAGCCTTGCTGAACTTTAAACTATTTAGAAAGATGACAAGATGGTTTGTATATCATTCTGATGCTTTTCAGCACAGATTGCTTTAGGTAGATCCTTAACTTCTTACCATCAAAAAAGATGCAACAATCAAAAATTCTTACAGCAATACCTGGAGGAATAAGTTTAAAAAGCATCTGTTTTGAATAACACACACTTAAAAATAATAGGGGTCAATATTTGAGTCAAACGAAAGGGTACATCTGAATATATCTCATGACTGGGTATTTGAAAAGCAGCTTTAAAAATAGAATATTTCATGGCATTTTCTTGATCACTATATAAAGACATTGATACGATGAAAACATTTCTGAATGTATATGAATCATGCCCTATGATTGCACCAATGTACAGAATTATGATTCAATAAAATTATAAAAAAAAAGTATTGTTAACCATGTGACTTTACATGTTTATAAAATAGTTAGAAAATAAACTATTACTCAAAAAAAAATAGAATATTTCTCAAGCGTTCTTAGGGTGAAATTAATAAAAATAAAGTTAATTTCCTATTTGCCTTTTACTGTCTGATGACACAACGCTGAAACACTGAGAGGGATTGTCAGCCCATCTAGAGGGATATTTAGAATGCTTGGAATACAAACTAAATAGCATATGCAACATTTGCTTAAAGGTGCCTTTCAAACAGATGTGCAATCATCCTGTATGGCAGCTGTAATTATAGCATCAAAAGCACAAGAATCCACATGACTGTCAAAAGGTGAGAACTGGGTGATTCCAGAAGAAATGAGAGTGTGGCATGAGCATGGAGAAGCAAAAAAAGATGAAGACAAAGATGAAGAAGATGAAGACGACGACAACGAGGAGGAGGAGAAGGAGGAGGAAGAGGAAGAAGAGGGAGAAGGAGAAGGAGAAGAAGAGGAATGGAATGCTTAGTCTCACACATCAGAGGCTTAAAGAAAAGGATAGATAAAAACTAAAAAGAAGAAGAAGAAGACCAGGAATGGAATGCTTAGTCTCACACATCAGAGGCTTAAAGAAAAGGATAGATAAAAACTAAAAAGACTGTAATCCTAGCAATTGTAAGGCCAAGGTGGGTGGGTGGCCTGAGCCAGAGCGAGACCTAAAAATTTCTATTCTATTTTAAAATAGAAATTTCTATTTCTATTTCTAAAAATAGCCGGGCACTGTGGCAGGCACCTGTAGTCCCAGCTACTTGAGGCTGAGGCAAGAGAATTGCTTGAGCTCAAGACAAGAGTTTGAGGTTACTGTGAGTTGTGACATCATGGCACTCTAGTGAGGGTGACAAAGTTAAGACTGTCTCAAAAAAAAAAAAACCAAAACACTAAAAGGAAAAGAAAGATCCCAGTACACTAAAGGAAAGAAAGAGAAGTCTCCCAACACTCTTCCTGCTTTTTCTTCCAATATAATACAAAACTGGGCTCACCTTGCCACATCTTGGCTGATAACAACTTTCCATAAAAGCCAAACTAGACTTAGTTCAGCCAATGATAGACTGTCTGCATGCCAAGTCTATTCCTTGTATAACTGATTGTATAGTGACCAAAATTGAGAAATAGGGGCAGAAGTATTGAGTGGCCCTCAGGATTGCCAAGGATCCAAGATCCAAATGATTACCATGCGCACACAAAGGAACCTATGTAGATGAATGCTTAGCACAGAGGGTAACTCAGCACAGGTGTTCACTGTGGCCACAGTTGCCAAAAACTTTAAGAATTTGGAGGGGCGGTGCCTGTGGCTCAGCGAGTAGGGCGCTGGCCCCATATACTGAGGGTGTCGGGTTCCAACCCAGCCCTAAACAAACAAACAAGCCCCCAAACAAAAAAAAATAGCTGGGCAGTTTTTTGTTTTTTTTTTCTTTTTGTGGTGGGAGCCTGTAGTCCCAACTACTAGGGAGGTTGAGACAAGAGAATTGCCTAAGCCCAAGAGCTGCAGGTTGCTGTGAGCTGTGTGACGCCACGGCACTCTACCGAGGGCCATAGAGTGAGACTCTGTCTCTCTATAAAAAAAAAAAAATCCCTGAAGTTTCTCTCATGTACATTTCTAACCATAGATGCGATATTGAATGAATGTCAGATGATTCTGGAGCCCCTCAATTCTAATTCTTACAAGACAGTATTCCTATGCCTTTTTCCTCCTTTCCTTTCCTTCCTTCCCTTCTCTTCCCTTCTGTCCCCTTCCCTTCCCTTCCCTCCTCTCCCCTCCCCCCTTCTCTCTCTCTCTCTCTCTCTCTCTGAGATGGATTCTCACTTTGTCACCCTCAGTAGAATGCCATGGCATCATAGCTCACAGCAACTTCAAACTCCTGCACTCAAGCAATCCTCTTTGTGTCAGCCTCCCAAAAGCTGGGACTATAAATGTCTGCCACAACACCTGGCTACTTTTTCGAGACAGGATCTTGCTCTTGCTCAGGCTGGTCTTGAGCTTGTGAACTCAAGCAATCCACCCACCTCAGCCTCCCAGAGGGCTAGGATTACAAGGGTGAGCTAGCTGTGTATTTTATCAACCAACTTTCTCTGTGACCAGTTTGCTAAGCATGTAATACCATGAATTATTACTCTTCTCACCTACTAGCTCATTATGAGCTGAATATGGTTAAATACACTCACTTTTGGATATTTTGTCTCATTGATGGTTGAAGGGTGCAAAATCTCAGGAAGAATTCTTTATTCTTTTCTTGAGTTCAGTTGCACAGTATGGTGATTATAGTTAATACTATAGTACTATACATTTCTAAATTGGTCACAGAGTAAATTTCAAATGTTTGTACCACAGAAATGTTAAGTATTTGAGGTGATGGATGAATTAACTAGTTTGATTGAATTATTCCACATTGTATTCATAGATTATAACATCACTTTGTACTCCATAAATTTATACAGTTATGTATTGTTGATTTACAATACAAATTTTTGAGAACTGCTATGAAGATGCTCTGGGGAGACAAAAAATAGTATTTTACTATGAACCCCAAGCTGAAAGATTCAGGGACAGATGCTAAGGAATTGCAGGCATTTATTTTCAAGAAAGCAGTTTCTTCTCACATGGGCAAATCTGTATGGTACATTACAAAATTCACAGCTTGTTGCAGTGACTCAGCCCTATAATCTTAGCACTCTGGGATGGTGAGGTGGGTGGATCGCCTAAGCTCAGGAGTTTAAGACCAGCCTGAGCAAGAGAGAAACCCCATCTCTACTAAAAATAGAAAACCTAGCCAAACATCATGGTGGGCATCTGTAGTCCCAGCTACTTGGGAGGCTGAAGTAGGAGGATCACTTGAGCCCAAGAGCTTGAGGTTGTGATGAGCAACCACAGCACTCTATCCAGGGGAACAGAGTGAGACTCTGTCTCTAAATAAATAAATTAAGTTAAAAAATTCACCATGATATTGAGTTTCCAAACAATAAAAGGAAGGCCAACTAACAATGCCATCAACCTTATAATGATGCTTCAAGAGAAGCATTATCAGAATGTTCCACAAAAATAACAGTTGACATTTTCTTAACTGATCCTTATGAATATTCATGAAATAAATTCTGTTATTATCTGTATTTTATACATGAGAAAACTGGGGCATAGAGAAATTAAATAACTTTCCGAGGGTCAAGCAGTTAGTAATTCAGAGAAGTCTGCTTTCAGGGACTGTGATTGTAACCACTACATTTTACTGCCTCTTAGTGCTTCCATGGAAAAACAGTATCCCACAAGATGTTAATAGATATTCCAAGGAATTTTTTTTCATTTCATTTTATTTTTTTTAATAATTTTATTGAATCATAATTGTGTACATTGGTGCAATCATAGGGCACAATGTGCTTCATATACAATCAGAAATATTTTGATCGTACTGTTACAGATAGCCTTCATGGCATTTTCTTG
Source organism: Arctocebus calabarensis (assembly GCA_963573935.1). Taxonomy (NCBI): domain Eukaryota; kingdom Metazoa; phylum Chordata; class Mammalia; order Primates; family Lorisidae; genus Arctocebus; species Arctocebus calabarensis. The sequence continues at coordinate 17,555 of CAUYON010105642.1, forward strand.
ATTACTATATAAAGACATTGATACTCTACCTTTAATAAGTTTCACCAGTACCCTGCTAAGATGCACCATAGGTGTGTTCCCACTAATAGCCCTCGCTCCACCTACTTCCCCCCTCCCCTCCCCTCCCTTTCCCTTTTCCCTGTATTCTTGTGCTATAGTTGGGTTTTAGCATTCATATGAAAGGTATAAATTAGCTTCATATTAGGGTTGACTACATTGGATACTTTTTCTTCCATTCTTGAGATACTTTGCTAAGAAGAATATGTTCCAGCTCCATCCATGTAAACACAAAACAGGTAAAGTCTCCATCTTTCTTTAAGGCTGCATAGTAATATTTTGAAGGATTTATAATCTGTTTTTAATTTCTTTAGTAGCTGCTTTCATGAGCATAAATATGTTTTAAAGTTAACTCTACTGACTGACCCCTTGCTATGAAATAAGGGGAAATTAGTGCTCTTGTTCATCCTTCCACCACCATAATCTCACTACCTTACTTTCTAATTTGCTTATTTTTAAAGTTTACAACACTTATATTAAGTGTCAAGAAATTCTAATGTCTTCATTGTTTACCATCAGTCCTTAAATACCACAGTTTCCTCATTTCTATTCTTTATTTTGGTTCATCCTTTGGCTGGCTGAGCTTCGTTCTCTATCAATTTTTTCCCATAAAGAATTATGGTTGTTATATTCTGACACTTTGCATATTTTCACAATGCATGTCGAATGACTATATTCATGAATGGTAACTGGTTTGAAATTATTGGGGCATGGGTATTTCTCTCCAAGACTCTCTCAATATTGCTCTGGTGTTTTGTGGATGTATTATGCTTACCCTGGTGTTTCTATTTTCATTATTGCTTCCTTCCTCAAAAAACCATTACTACTACAGGTAAACTCCATAGTTGTTTATGTATTATGGTCTTCTGAAGGGCCACAAATCCTTGTAATATCTAGGATTTTTCATCTCCCCCCAAACCAATTTTTTTCTCCTTGGAGGTGATATCTTCCCTTTTGGGAATAAATGTACTAATTAGATTCTGTTTATCCTCCTGTGGCCTTACTATTTCAGTGTGGATAGAATTTTGTTTTCTGGAAATTTTCTTGTTTTCACAGCATATTTTTTTGCTATTGCAGATTTAGAGCTTTCTTTTATTCCTCTGCCAAATTTTATTATATTGTGAAAATTTTAGCAAGTTCATTTATTCCATTCTCTTATTGAGAAATAACAATTATGCATGTCAGGTAACTGCTTCTATCTTCCACATCTCTGATCTTCCCTTTAGCCTCTTCTTATTTTTTTTTACATTTTATTGTTTGTCTTAAAATGTTTTCTTTTTTTGCTGTTTTTAATGTTTTCATGGTTTAGTAGTTTTATTATATTCTATCTCATATTTCATAGCATTAATGTTACAATCATCCTTCAGCTTGTGTGGTAATGTTTCCCTCTCCCCATCCCAACATGAGCAGATTGTCAGCTAGGAGATCCATGTGAACTCACAGCACAGCTCCATGGCTCACAAGTCTTTTGTTTGGTGATTTCATACTAATTTATCTTGCTTAGTTGGACTTAGTAGACAGGTGCAGAGCTAATTGTTTTTTCTGGTCTTGCCTCACCCTTGCCATACCTCAGGTTGTTTTTAGCATAGGAATCTTACCTGGAGAACATGAAGATTAAAACAAGATTAAAACAAGATTCAACCCTTGTTCTCTGTTCATCAATGTGTAACTATCCCCCTATAACCCCCCCTGTTCCCTAGGATGGTCTGTGCTTCACATGGCCTCATATAGTCCTCATCCTCATCCTTCTAGGTAAAGTTGGGATCCTTAGGTCACTCTAACTTATTCTAAGAGAAATCTGTCTTCTTATACCAAGGAGGTATGAATTATTTTTCTCTATCTCTAGTGGGTTTGGGTCTAATTTTTACTACATTTTGATGACATTATTCACAGGCCATGATTGGGCATCCATTTTCTATTTTTCATTTTATCTGGAGTTTTCCCCTTTTAAATTTTTTTGGATTGCATCTATGAGTTTCAGTGAAGAGAGAAGAGTGAACACACTCTTAGCTCTCATCGTTGACTGGAAATTCTAAGCTCATGGTTAAGTATCTTTGCAAATAGCAACAATTTTTATTCCCTGCCTAGAGTTGTGACTAGAATCAGAAAACAGGCTACTAGTTATAAAACATGTCACACCTATTTAGGAATTTGAAATTGTTAAAATAAAACTGTTATATTACAAAGAAAATAATTGGGTAATAATTGAAATGGGAGTGTGAGAAGGATACAAAAGGACAGAGAAAAGAGGTAGGAAAATTCTATCAGGTTTTTATGACAAGATGGCTGTTGTCATAACAATCAATGAAATTAACTCTAAGCTTTTTGGAATCTAAGGCTGGGGAAGAAAATCACAATGGCTGATTGGCTTTAATTGCTTAATTAAGGAAAGCATATTATCCAACAGAGATTAATCATCTTTCTGACTCTAAAAATTCATTAGGAGGATTTGTTAAGTGAATATCTGAATGACTTTTATATGTTTTTTATAGCAGGAAGGCAAATCCTTCTCTGGTTTGGAGGAGAGGAACTGGGGCCTGGTATTCAGGTGGTCCCCTCAGTGAATATAGACATTGCCTCTGCCCTCTGAGTGGACTTCACTGCTACTGGATCTGAGTGGGCCTCCTGTATTTTCCACATGGACCTGCATACTTGCCAGTCTTGATTTCTGATGTTTAATTAATCTCCCTGAGTTTGTTTTTCTCCTGGTTCCTAAACTTTGTCCTTGTTTCAGATAATGACAACTTCCTAGACCTGCCTCTGCCTGGTGCCCCTTAGCTTGAGCCTTTTGGTTAAAGTGCTGCTTGATGCCCCAGCATGTCACTGAGTCTCCTTCACCTGGAAGAGCAAAGGGCCAGGTCAGTCTCTCAGTGAGTGGTGGACACAATCTTGGTGCCTTAATGGCTTCTGGAAAAGAGCATCATTTAAATCTTCTATCAGAACTGGAGTATTATCTACTTCCCCAGCTACTAAGTGTCCTGATGGAAGAAAGACCTCAGCTGTCAGCTTCCTATCACCTTAGCTAAAATCCATGCTCCTTCCCAGGGCTGCCTACATCCAATGACTGATCTTCATGGTGTTATAAAAGGCTTTTGTCTCTACTCAGGACAGTGCTGAAGGGCCCCCATAGGATTCAAAATTCCCTACAGGATTAGTGGAGGCACCCAAACTAGCTTTAGTCTTCTTTCCCCCAAAATGCTCACTAACAACGCTCTTGTCTACTAATTCTCTTAAAGGAGTCTGCTTTAACAGGCAACAGCTTCTTAAAGCCAGACCAAGCTGATCCTCTGCATCATAAAATTGGCCTCCACACTGCAGTTTTTGTTGTAGAGACAGAATCTCACTTTATCGCGCTGGGTACAGTGCCATGGCGTCACACAGCTCACAGCAACCTCCAGTTCCTGGGCTTAGGCAATTCTCTTGCCTCAGCCTCCTGAGTAGCTGGGACCACAGGCACCTGCCACAATGCCTGGCTATTTTTTTGTTGCAGTTTTGCCAGGGCCGGGTTTGAACCCACTACCCTTGGTATATGGGGCTGGCGCCCTACTCACTGAGCCACAGGCACCACCCCACACTGCAGTTTTAACTAATGAGAAATGTAGGGCTAGGAAGGAAACACAGGGCCTTAAAAAAGGATTGGAATCCCAGAATAAAAGGTGATGGATTAAAGGGATAGGAAAGAAGTAGAGACAGAGCATATTGGTGTAGCTACATTTGTCCTCAAGATTCAAGTTTTTGGGCTTAGACATTGATGGAACATCTGAAAATCACCCTTTACATTTTCCCAACTTCACCTGTGCTACCAAAAGAGGGAACGTTGGAAATCTGAAAGATTGCCTAATCTCATGTCCTTTAGAATGCTTCTACTTACCTGCCCATTTGATTCTTGCAAGTTTCTGTCTGAAGTGGTACCATTTTCATCTCACAGAGAGAAAGAAACACACACAGAGTTTAGGTGACTGTCTAAGACCACCCAGCAAAACCCACTGCTCCAGGGCCTGGCTGGTGCTTTTTCCACCTATGGCTGTTTCTCTTCCATGGTGTGGCTCATGAGAGCCAACCTTGGCACTTCTTCCATTTTAAGTACAGTACAATCTTTAAAGTTAGAGTTGCTTGTTTCCTGGGGTTGTTTACACAACTTGAGTACAACACTCTGGGGTGTCTGGCTTGCATGGGAGCACTGAAAAAATAATGGAAAGCAAGTTAGAGTCAGAAAAACTCGGATCCTCTCAGCTGCCACCTCCTGCTCTCTCTACAGGTGCAAATTCTACTCAGCAAACTCCTTTAGTGCACGAAGTTGGAGCTTATTTATTTTTAAAGTTAAAAAAAAAAAGGCTTTCTGAAATTTTGCTTGAGGTCTCAGAGCTTCCTGCTATGCCACTGTGCACCTGCAGTGTTGGTGTATAAATGCACGGGGCCTGCTTCCTGAAGTTTCATGGGGCTTCCATTAGCTTTTATTCTCCTTATGTGAGTCTAAGCATCACTGAGCAGATTACAATCAGTTCCTGGAAGACCATATTATAGAGAGTTGTGGCTTAGCTGGCAAGGGATATTCTACTGTGATTCTTGCTACTGAATATTTTAAAACAGAAATAGTTCAAGAAACTGCAGAAAATCTCCCCCTCTCTTGGCCTGACTCCTGTTTCTTATTCATTTAGATCTGTACTCATCATGTCCTTACTGTCAGCGATTTGTGTTGCTCTGGGTGGTGGTGGAATCCTGGGATTAGGGGGCATTCCCTTTTGCCTCTTTCATGAACTCTATGGTGGAATTTTTATCAAATTTAAGTAAAATAAAGAAAATCTCTAAGAATACTAATACCAGAAAAAATAGGGATATTTCTCCCTCTCTCCCACTTGACAGGCCTAGGATAGCCCCCATCTCATGCACCAGCTGGGCTGGGTGGCCATCCCCTCCCTCTAAGCCTGATTTAGCAGTGAGTTTTGTAAGGCTGTTCTGGTGCCCAAGAAGTCCTCTTAGAACAAAGCAGATAAAGGCTCTTTTTTATTTTCTTCTTCCTCTCCTTTTGGTGTTTTCTTTCTCATAAGAGGTACATGGGTCCCCCATTCCGGATTTTGTTGTGTGAAGGAGTGCTGGGGGTGACAGGGACGCTTTGGGGGAAATAAACATGTTGAAGAGGATTAACATGATGTATCTACTCTGACATCTCACATCACAATGGGGAATTCTTAGTATCACCGCCACGGAGTGGAGCTGTGGGTGATGGCTCAGGAAGTTGGGCAAGAGCCATGTACATAGAAAATGACTTCATTTACTTTTCTTTTTCACAGATATATATTTTTTTACTTTTGCATTTTATAATTAAGAACAGGAAAAAATGCTCTTCTATGCAATTGAATAATTTTAGTGAGAGGGATAAAGAGACAGCTGGGTGGGGTGGCGACAGGAGGTTGGAGGAGACACACAGGGTGTTCAGTCACGTGGCAGTTTAGAGGTTCCCATTAAAACTGTCAAGACTACACTGCAGTGGACGAGATGAGGTAGTTGAGGATATTAACCAGAACTAGACCTCTAGGTACTGGCTCCATGGGCTAGAACAAAATTGGTGAGGATCAGATCAGGGCCTCATCATTTCCACCCTTGCTGTCTATATGTCATTTAAACCTCAGCTATGGCCAACCTCAACTTCTGAATGTTAGCTGGTTTGTTCTCAGTAACTCTGCTTAATTTTACTGAGGGCTATTTCCCCTCTCTGGGAAGGTCATCTTCTGCCCACACTTGCACTGTTAGCAGGGAGGCCCGAGGCAGGGACCAGCATCTTTCTGACTGGCCAGATCTACTAAATCAGTGAAAGGAGTTCCAGGCAATTCTTCCAGATCCTTCCTTCCTTGCATATCCACAAAAGCTAATATATATGCAACATTTTTACAACATGCAATTTCCATTGGTATATTATGCACTGTTTTGCAGTACAAAGTATTTGTGTATCTGTGTGTGTTTTGATTCTCTGAGTCTGATGGGAGTAGCTTACAAAGAGATCCCAGAGTTAAGATTACCAGGAAAAGATAGCAGCAAAATAAACCTTCTCAAAAAATGTTCTTAGGAGGTAGGAAAGAACAGTGCGGTAGATACAGATATGTGCCGCCCTGCAGATGAGGACTTGTGACTCCGGGGACTGCGGCCAGCAACACAGCTTCCCGCTGTCAGCTGCTTCGGGATCTGCCTCAGCTCGGGAGAGCCCCTGGGCCAGGTTTCTGCCTTTTCTGGGATGGTCTGTATGCAGTACCTGAGTGGGGTGGAAGGATAAAGCCTGGTTGTTCCTGAGCCTCCTGCCAGCTTCCTGAACACCGAGTGAGCTTGTATTATAGTTATTTGCTTCCTGATTCCTCAGTCCTGCTGCAGCACCATCCTTTCACTTTTTGACCCTTAACAAATAAGGGTCTTGTATCTCAAACTCCATCTGGACATCTGTTTGTGGAGAACCAGCCTGGGACAGCTGGTGCCTGTTTCTGGGGAAGCAGGCAGTAAGATGGGGATTGGATGGTTCCTGGCCTCTGCTGGTGCTCAGGACTCCATCACGGGCTATAGAAGGGTAATCAGCATGGAGGGACAAGGTTCTCAGTGGTGAGAACTTTGGCCAGTGGTAAGTGGGGATGATGTGTGGGTGGAAGGGACACCTGTGTGTGTGATAGCTCAGGTGTTTGAGATGGAGGGAGGAAATAGCAGCTCTGATAGGCTCGGGATGGCTATAAATGATTACCAGGGATGCCACAGAAAGATAACTGATGCCTGAGGGGAGGTGAAAGTGTAGTTGGGCTGTCACATCCTGTGGGGAAGAGTGGAGAAACCCAAGGAATCAAACCCAGGGTTTAGAAGTCAGAGTGGTTAAATTTCAAAGACTAAACACCCAAATATGGCAGGCCTTTTATACTAAGGTCAGGCCCCGGCCAGGAAAAGGTGAGACTATGGCACATTGCATGGGACTTCTGCATGGAAGTCCTTGAATATTTTCTCTCCTCAGACTTGTAAAACATTCCCATCCACTTCCACCCTCTCCATGCTGCAAAAAGGAACAGAGGCCTCTTCCCTGAAATGCAGCTTGTGTCCCCCACCTCCACCGGACCTGCCACACCTCCCCTGCTGGCCACAGTCTTGTAAGTGGAGTCAGGACCAGCGTAATGCTGCCCGAGAGAGCAGTCTAATCCTGCCACTGAGCCCTTCCTCTCACAGGTGTTGATGTCACATTTTTTCTTCTGGAAAATGCATTCTATGAAAGGAAGGGAAGCTTAAGGTAGCTTACAACATCAGTTTTCTTTCTCTTTTCTTTTTAATTAAATCATAGTGGTGTACATTAATGCAATCATGGTTTCATATATAACCTGAAATATTTTCATCAAGCTGGTTAACATAGCCTTCATGGCATTTTCTTAGTGATTGTGTTAAGAACTTTATAGTCTGCATTTAGTAAGTTTCACCTGTACCCTTCTAAAATGCACCATAGGTGTGGCCCCACCAATTACCCTCCCTCAACCCATCCTCCCCTGTCCCCTTCCCTCCCTTTCCCCTCTCCCCATATTCTTATGCTGTAATTGGGTTACAGCCTTCATATGAAAGCTAGAGATAAGTGTCATAGTAGGGTTGAGTACATTGGATACTTTTTCTTCCATTCTTGAGATACTTTGTTAAGAAGAATATGTTCCAGCTCCTTTCATGTAAACATGAAAGA